>CM051258.1:11631840-11714340 GCA_027921565.1 Artemia sinica
TTCAAAGGGGGCTCATTCGATTGGAAATCGAGAGTTCTAGTGCCCTTTTTAATAGTCGAAAATGATTGGAGGGCAACAAGCCCCCCCCCCACAGCATTCGTTCCCCCATACACATCCAATAAAAATTTTGAGATAGCCATTTTGTTCAGCGCAGTTGATTTCCAGATAGAATATATTTTTGAGGAGGATACTCCTCCACAACCCTCAGGGCAAGGGTTTTAAGTTATGCCCTGGGGGCATATAAGGTTTTTATAGAAGGCGTTGTCGTAGAAACTTCAAAACAGGGTCATTCGATTGGAAATTAAAGGGCTAGTGCCCTTTTTAATAGTCGACAGTGATTGGAGGGCAACTAGCCCCCCCCCTCCACACGCCTATCATTTCTCGAAACACATCCAATCAAACTTTTCAGATAGCCATTTTGTTCAGTGTAGTTGATTTCCCGATAGAAAATATGTTTTTGAGGAGGGCACTCCCCCACAACCCTCAGGGCAAGAGTTTTTAAGTTATGCCCTGGGGGCATATAAGGTTTTTATGGAAGGCATTGTCGTAGAAACTTCAAAACAGGCCCATTCAATTGGAAATTCAAAGGGCTAGTGCCCTTTTTAAATAGTCGAAAGTGATTGGAGGGCAACTATCCCCCCCCCCACCCATCATTCCCCAAAACACATCCAATCAAAATTTTGAGATAGCCATTTTGTTCAGTGTAGTTGATTTCAAGATAGAAAATATGTTTTTGAGGAGGACATTCCCCCACAACCCTCAGGGCAAGGGTTTTAAGTTATGCCCTGGGGGCATATAAGGTTTTTATAGAAGGCGGTGTCGTAGAAACTTAAAAAAAGGCTCATTCGATTGGAAATTCTGAGGGCTAGTGCCCTTTGTAATAGTCGAAAGTGATTTGAGGGCAACTAACCCCCCTCTCACGCCCACCTTTTCCCCAAACACATCCAATCAAAATTTTAAGACAGCCATTTTATTAAACGTAGTTTTAAGTTCTGGAAATTAGGTCTTTGAGGATTACAACTCCCCCAAAGCCCTCAGGGCAAGGGTTATAATTTAAGGATTCTCCGAATCCTTCATATTATTTCTTATGGAAGGGATGCTCGTCTAAACTTTAGAGAGGGCTCATTTGATTGAAAATTGAAAGTTCAGGAGAGGGGCAACTAGCTCCTCTCCCTCCTCCACGCCCTAAATACATCAGATAAAAATTTTGAGATGACATTTTGTTAAAATAGCTCAAAGTTCTGATAACAAAAAACTCCGGTGTCGACACAGCCCACCAGGGCCCAGGGGTAGGCGTTGTAAGTTATGCCCTGGGGCACAACTTATTAAGGGGGGTTTATAACTTATGGGAAGAGGTTTTGTATGGGAAGAACACATAGGAAATCTATTATATTTATCCAATTATAAGGTTAAAATACATACTCTGTGGTAGATGCAAAATTGCTTTGGCACACAAATTCCTATTAAGGTCAATTCCAAACAGTCGTGATCCCTTTGTGTCAGCAAGTGAAATGGTCTAAACCCCCTTATTGGAGCTCTAGATCCGTTTTTTAAATTCAAGAATAATCGGACAGTAAGCACCCCCCCCCCCCCATGCCATAAAAACTTGAAACTTTTTGCAATCAAAAACGAACAAAAATTAATTAAAAAAAAACTTTCCGAAAAATAAGTTTTTCAAAGAAAAGTAAAGGCCATTTTAAACTTAAGCTCAGGAGATACAAATACCTGTTAAAATTCAAACTCAAAACGACCAGAAATTACTATTAAAGAATAAATGAAACCCAAAACGAACAGAAATTAAATAAACAATCATAGCAAAAAATACAACATGTAATAATATAAATGAATAAATAGATCTTAAAGCGAATAATGCTTAGATTGAATATGAAAATCAAGCTTAAAACGAAAACAAATATTTTGCTATTAAAGCATAAATGAAACTTAAAACGTACAGAAATTAAATAAACAATCAATGCGAAAAAACAAACAATATATATTAATGTAAATGAATAAATAAATCTTAAAACGAGTGAAACTTAAATTGAATATGCAAATCAAGTTTGAATCGAATAAAAATAACTAAAAACTAGAGTTTGGGTAAAGTCTCACTGCAGAAGCCTAAAACCTACTGCGTCATTGGTGCTTTACTGAAAACGAATTATATTACAAATGTTTTCTTTTGTACTTAATATTGAAAATAAATATTAAAATTACAGTATAATTTTGAACTGATGAGCTTTTAGCAATTAATATCATTATGCATCAAATATTCAGTTTGATTTATTAGTTCTTTTCAAGATTGGTCAAGACACATGTAGTTTCACTACAAGCAAAATTTGGATACTGCCCCCTTCTTTAACTGTAAAAACCTAAAGCCTTCTCCGTCATTGGTTCTTCACTGAAAACGAATTACTCCTATATAACAAATTTATTATTTTCTAGTTCTTACAGCATTGAAAATGAAAATAAAAATTACAGTGAAAAAAAATCTTGAACTGATGGATCTTTCAACAATTAATATCATTATATATCTAATATTCAATTTGATTTTGTTTATACTTTCCAAGACTGTTCAAGACTCATATAGTTTTGCCATTTTTTTTTAACTCTGCCATTTTTTATAATTGATCGTGTTAGTTTGTTATGAAAACATTCTATGGCTTCTGGCCATTTCTATTTGAGCAGAAAACTGCACCTCAAACTTTGTGGAACATGCATTCTCTTGCATGAAACACCAAAATATAATAAAATATCAAGTTTTGGAGTGTTCCACCACTCGCAAGCAAGTGCCATTGGTATTTTTGAATCCGCATGGTCAATTTAAGGGATGGAGGGTAGGCTAATTCTCGTAGCAGCCCCATTCCGTCGTGGTATGGTTCACATTTTCAACCCTGGCGTCCGGACTATCATATAATCTACCAAGCATACAACTACCCCAAATCAGTATCAATAAATAAATGAAACCCCAAAACGAACAAAAATTAAAATAAATATTAGAGTGAAACTCGAAACGAGCATAAATTAATGTGAGTAGGGTTCAAAACCCCTATGCTTTCTAAAAGCCAGAATATAATTTGTACTTTACTGAAAAAAAATTCAAATGAGTTTACTGAAAAAAAATGTGCATTGTCAATTTAATATACATATGCTGATATTTATTCCCTAAAATCTTAGTTAATTTTTGATTTCTTAAAGTTACAAAAGTGAAAATATTTCAAAGAATTGTTTTCAGTAAAGCGCCAATGACGCAGTAGGTTTTAGGCTTCTGCAGTGAGACTATACCCAAACTCTTGTTTGTAGTTATTTTTATTCGATTCAAACTTAATTTGCATATTCAATTTAAGTTTCACTCTTTTTAAGATTTATTTATTCATTTACATTAATATATATTGTATGTTTTTCGCATTGATTGTTTATTTAATTTCTATTCGTTTTAAGTTTCATTTATACTTTAATAGCAAAATATTTGTTTTCGTTTTAAGCTTGATCTTCATATTCAATCTAAGCATTACTCGCTTTAAGATTTATTTACTCATTTATATTATTACTTGTTGTACGTTTTTTGCTATGATTGTTTATTTAATTTCTGTTCGTTTTGGGTTTCGTTTATTCTTTAATAGTAATTTCTGGTCGTTTTGAGTTTGAATTTTAACAGGTATTTGTATCTCCTGAGCTTAAGTTTAAAATGGCCTTTACTTTTCTTTGAAAAACTCATTTTTCGGAAAGTTTTTTTAATTAATACTGTAAAAGTCTAAAGCCTACTGCATATTTGGCGCTTTACTAAAACGAATTATATTACAGAAATTTTATTTTTTGCTTATTATAGCATTGAATATAAGTTAAAATTGCAGTGAAGTAAAATCTTGAGTTGAGGAACTTTCAATAAATAATATCATTATATATCAAATATTCAGTTTATTTTTCTTAGTTCTTTCCAAGACTGTTCCAAGACACATATAGTTTATAGTAAAGCACCAACGACGCAATATGCTTTATACTTTTACCGTTAAGGAAGGGAGCAGTAGCCAAACTCTTGTTTATTTGGATTTTTGTTCGTTTTAAGCTTGAGGTGCATATTTAATTTAATTGTTACTCGTTTTAAGATTTATTTATTCATTTATATTAGTGTCAGTTGTATATTTGTTTGCTTTGATTGTTTGTTTAATTTTTGTTCGTTTTGGGTTTTATTTATTCTTTAATAGCTAGATTTTTTTCGTTTAAGCTTGATTTGCTTGTTCAATTGAAGTTTTACGCGTTTTAATATTTTTTTTATTCATTTATGTGGTACCGGTTGTATGTTTGTTTGCTATCATTGGGTATTTAACTTCTGTTCGTTTTGGGTTTCATTTATTCTTGAATAGTTTTTCTGCTCGTTTCGTAGTTTGAACTATTATAGATTTTTATTTCTGCTAATCATAAGTTTAATAAGGTCTTTGCTTTTGTTTCAAAAACTTCTTTTTCGGAAAGGTTTTTTTTTTTAATTAGTTTCTGTTCGGTTTTGATTGCCAAAATTTCAATTTTGTCAAAATTTCCTATGTCAAACTCAATTTTGTTTTCAACATTAAAATATCAAAACTAGTTTCAAAGTAACAATGCTAAAGTAACTAAGTATCAAAGTAAACAAAGTACCATCAAAGTAACAATAATCAACTTGCATAACTTACAGCCCTTTCCCTGGGACCTGAGTTCAACCCCGAAATCCTTGTTATTTGACCTTTGGATTATTTTCAACAAAATGGCTATCTCAAGATTTTGAATGGATACCTTTGAGGAAAAACGGTGGGGGTGGTAGGGGCTGGTTGTCATGTAAAAAAGGTAAAGGTAAAGGATGCGGCACTAGACCCTTAAGGTCCAAACCGGCGGTGCTGATCTCCGTTTCGTGGCCCTTCAGCCAGGAAGTGCAATGGGGGGCTGGGTGCAATGTCATGTGATCACTTTTGACTCGTAAAAGAGAACAAGAAGTTTCAATTTCCGATCAAATGAGCCCCCTTCAAAGATAATACTATCATCCCTTCCACAACAACCTTACATTTTAAGAATGGGTGACTTGCAAAAGTTAAACACCTTGTCCCAGGGGCTACGGGAGATTTTTAAACCCCTAAGTTATAGTAATTTGGATTTTGGACAATTTGGATAAAACAACTATTTCAAAATTTTCGTTGGATAAATTTCGAGAAAAAGGTGTGCAAGGGGGAGGGGTGACTGGGTATCCTCTGATCACTTTCAACTCGTAAAAAGAGTAAAAAAAAAATTTGATTTCCATATGAATGAGCCTCCACCAAAGTTTATACGACCACACCCTCCTTAAAAAAATTTTTACGTCAACGATGTATAAATATCATAATATATAGCCCTTTCCCCAAGGGTTCAAAGTTTGAACCAGGGTAATTTGAAACTTGGACTATTTTGAACAAAATGGCTATCTCAAAATTTCGATCCAATACATTTGGGGAAAAGAGGCCGTGGGGAGGCTAGTTCCCCACCAATCACTTCTGACTCTTAAAAAGGAACTAGAATTTTTAATTTTTAATCAAATAAGCTTCCTCCAAAGTTTATAAGACCTCCACTTCTATCAAAACCTGATATGCACCTGAAGCATAACTTACAACTTTGTGCCAGGCTCTTGGAATTGTGTTAATCCCGAAGGCATTGCTAAAGGATCTTGGTTCTATTTTGAATAAAATGTCTATCTCAAAAGTTAGACCAAATGCATTTGGGAAAAAGAGGCCGTGGGGGGTGAGCTATTTGCCCTGCGATCACTTTCGACTCATTTAAAGGGAAATAGAACTTTCAGTTTTCAATCAAATGAGCCTCCTCCAAACTTTATGCTCTCACCTTTTCCATAAGAACCTTATATGCTCCCGGGGGGCATAACTTACAACCCTTGCCCCAGGGCTTTGGGGCAGTATCGATCCCGAAGGTATTGTTATACAATCTTTGGACTAACTTGAATACAATGGTTATCTTAAATTTTCGATCAGATGCATTTGGAGAAAAGAGGGCGTGGGAGAGCTATTGTCCTCTAATCGCTTTTGGCTCTTGAAATGGGCAACTAGAACTTTTAATTTTCAATCAAATGAGCCTCCTCCAACATTTATACGACCATTCCCTTCCATAAAACCTTATATGCCCCTGGGAAATATTTTGCAACCCTTGACCCCGGGTTTTGTGAAATAGAATTTTCAATTTCTAATCAAATAAGCCCCCTCCGAAGGTTATAACGGCCACCACATCAATAAAAACCTTATATGCCCCAGTGCATAACTTTCAACACTTTTCCCCGGCGTCTGAAGGTGTTGTGTCAGCCCCAAAATTTTATAAAATGATCTTTTGTCTATTTTTGACAAATGGTAATCGTAAAAAATTGGATCAGATACATTTGGGGAAGAGAGGGCAGGGGGAAAATTGCCCTCCGGTCCCTTTTAAATCAAAAAGAGAACTAGAACTTTTAATTTTCGATCGAATGGGCTTCCTGTAAAAATTATGTCCATAAAAGTCTTATATGCCCCCGAGGCATAAATTACAATGCCTTTCCCAGGGCTCTGGGAGATTGTGTAAACCAAGGTTTTTTTATATGATCTTTGGTCTATTTTGAACAAAATGACAATCTAAAAAAACTGATCAGATGCATTTGGAGAAAAGAGGGTGAACTAGGGGGGGGGCTAGTTGCCCTCTGATCACTTTTGACTCTTAAAATTCAACTAGAGCTTTTAGTTTTTAGTCCTCTCCAAAGTTGATACAACCATCTCTTCCATAAGAACTTCATATGCACCTAGCGCATAGCTTGCAACCCTTATCCTGGGCTCTGGGGGGGGGGGTAATTTGGCGCCGAAGTTTTGTTAGTCAATCGTTTGACTGTTTTGAAGAACTGGCTGTCTTGATCAGATGCATTTGGGGAAAAGAGGGAGTGGGAAGGAGGGGGGATACCCTCCGATCACTTTTGACTCTTAAAAAAGGAAATGTTTCAATTTCAAATCAAACTAGTCCTCTTTGAAGTTTATGTGACCACTCCTTACGTAAAAACTGTAAATACCCCCAGGGCATAACTTGCAACACTTGTCCCTGGTCTCTGGTGGGTCATGCCATTCCCGAAATTTTTTATATCTGATCTTTAAACTATTTTGAGCAAAATGGCTATACAAAATTTTGATCTGATGCACTTGGGGGAAAAGGCTTGGTGGGGGCTAGTTACCCTGCAATCACTTTTGACTCTTAAAGAGGACACTAGAACTTCCAATTTCCAATCGAATGAGCCCCCTCCTATGTTTATATGACCACTCCTTAAATAAAAACTGTAAATACTTTCGGGGCATAACTTACAACACTTACCCCTGGGCCCTGGGGGGTTGTGTCGACCCCAGAGTTTTTGCTATCTCATATTTGAAATATTTTTTAAAACGGCTATTTTAAAAAATTTTTCAGAAGAATTTGGGGGAAAAGGTGGTACGGAGGGGGTAATTTTCCTCTGGTCACTTTTGACTCTTAGAAAGGGCAGTATAAATTCCGAAATCCAATCGAATGACTCCCCTCCAAACTTTAGACGGTCAACTCTTCCATATGAAGTGCCTCTGGGAAAAAACATAATAAATGAATAGTGAGACATTGAAGCCTTAGAACCTTGTCCCCCTTACAACACTTGCCTCCAGACTCTGGGGGCTGTGTCGACCCTAAAGTCTATTATATCTTATCTTTGGACTATTTTGAATAAAATAACAATCTCAAAATTTTGATCAGATGCATTTGGGGAAAAGAGGACGTAGGGAAAGAGTCTAGTTGCCCTCTTATCACGTTTGACTATTAAAAAGAGAACTTGAAATTCCAAATCAAATCAGGCCCTTCTGAAGTTTATACGACCACCCCTTCCATAAAAACCTTATATAACCACAGGTTATAAATTACATCACCTGCCCCCGGGCTCGGGGGGTCGTGTCGACCCATAAATATTTGTTATATGATTTCTGGTTTATTTGGAACAAAACAGCTATCTTGTAAATTTGATTTGATGAATTTGGGAAAAAAAGGCATGGGGGGGGGGGGGGTAGTTACCTTTTTATCACTTATGATTCTCAAAAGGGGAACTATAACTTTCAACTTCTAATTATTTGAGCACCCTCTGAGGTTTAAATGACCACTCCTTTCATAAGAAAACATATATGCCCCCGGGGAACAACTTACAACGCTTATCCAGGGCTTGGGAGGGGGGGGGGGGCTTTGTCGTCCCTGGAGTTTTGTTATCTACTTTGGACCAATTTGAACAAAATGACTATCTAAAAATGTTGATCGGAAGTATTTGTGGAAAATGGAGCATGGGGGAGGGGGTATATATATGTATATATATATATATATATATATATATATATATATATATATATATATAGATATATATATATATATATATATATATATATATATATATATATATATATTATATATATATATATATATATATATATATATATATATATATATATTATATATATATATATATATATATATATATATATATATATATATTATATATATATATATATATATATATATATATATATATATATATATATATATATATATATATATATATATATATATATATATATATATATATATACATATATATATATATATATATATATATATATATATATATATATTTATATATATATATATATATATATATACATATATATATATATATATATATATATATATATATATATATATATATATATATATATATTATATATATATATATATATATATATATATATATATATAATATATATATATATATATATATATATATATATATATATATATATATATATATTATATATATGTATATATATATATATATATATATATATATATATATATATATATATATATATATATATATATATATATATATATATATATATATATATATATATATATATATATATATAAATAAATATTATATATATATATATATATATATATATATATATATTATATATATATATATATATATATATATATATATATATATATATATATATATATATATATATATATATATATATATATATATATTATATATATATATATATATATATATATATATATATATATATATATATATATATATATATATTACATACCTATATACAATAATTATTTTACATACTTGTATTCAATCAGAGACAACGCTCTACCGTTATTCAAACAGTTCGTGGTAAAGAACTGCAAGTATGGAGCTACATGGCAGAATAGTAACCGAAACTCTAAAAGAATTAACTAGAAACTCGGAATTTCGGTATCAATAGATGTATCAACAAAATTGGCTTTTTATGCTGATTAATTAAAAAAAACTTTTTCCACAAAACAAGTTTTTCAAAGAAAAGTAAAGAACTCCATTAAACAAAAAGTGAGCAAAAATAAAATCAAAAAATCTACCAAGCGTGAAACTACCACAAATCAGCATCGATAAATAAATGAAACCCAAAACGAACAGAAATTACAATAAATAACCGAGTCAAACCCAAAACGAGTAGAAATTAACATAAGTTGGGCTCAAAACCCCTATGCTTCCCAAGGCCAGAACATATTTTGGACTTCACTGAAAAAAATATAAATGTTTTTACTTTTATAAATTTAACAAATCAAATAATATTAACATTTTGATTTACCCTCCATGCCTTTTTTCTCAAACCCATCTGATAAGAACTTTGAGATAGCCATTTATTTAAAAACAGTTCAAAGACAACATAACAAAAACTCAGGTGTCGACACAATCCACCAGGGTCCGGGAGCAGACGTTATAAGTTATGCCCTGGGGCATATATGGTTCTTATGAAAGGGATGTTCGTATAAACTTCAGAGAGGACCATTTAATTGGAAAATAAAAGTTCGAGTTCACTTTTTAATAGTCAAAAGAGATCCTAGGGCAACTAGCCCCCCCCCCATGCCTTCTTTTTCCGAAACCATCTGATGAAAATTTTGAGATAGATATTTTGTTAAAAAAATAGTTCAAAGGTTGGATAAGAAAAACTCCGGTGTCAATACAACCCCCAGGGCCCAGGGGGAAGGCGTTCTAAGTTATGCCCTAAAGGCATGCATGGTTCTTACGAAAGGGATGCTCGTATGAACTTCATGGAGGGCTCATTTGACTCGAAATTGAAAGTTCTAGTTCCCTTTTTCAGAGTAAAAATATATCTGAGGGCAACTAGACCCCTCCCCCCACAAACCTTTTTTTTCCAACCCTATCCAATGAAATTTTTTAAATAACCATTTCATTATAAATTGTTCAAAGGTCGGATAAGAAAAACTCCTGTGTTGACGCAACCCCCCCCCCCCCCCGGGCAACCCGCCGCAAGCCCCAAACACCTTTTTTTCCCAAGCCTATCCAATAAAATTTTTAAAATAGCCATTTCATTATAAATTGTTCAAAGGTCAGATAGAAAAACTCCTGTGTTGACATACCCCCCCCCCCAGGGCCCGGAGGTAAGCGTTGTAAGTATACTCTGGGGGCATATATGGGTTTTATGGAAGGGATGCTCTTATAAACTTCGGAGAGGGTCCATTTGAATGGAAATTGAAAGTTCTCGTTAATTTTTTTAAGAGTCAAAAGAGAGCAGATGGCAACTAGCCCCCCCCCCCCTCCACGCCCTAAATGCATAAGATAAAAATTTTGAGATAGATATTTTGTTAAAAACTGTTTAAAGTTCAGATATAAAAAACTTCGGTGCTGACACAGCCCCCTAGGGCCCAGGGGTAGGCGTTGTAAGTTATGCCTCCGGGGCTTATATGGCTGTTATGGAAGGGATGCTCGTATAAAGTTCATAGAAGGCTCTTTTGATTGGAAAATGAAAGTTGTAATTCACTTTTAATGAGTAAAAAGTGATCGGAGGGCAGCTAGCCTCCCCCACACTCTATTTATTTTATCCCAGAGGCATTTCATATAGAAGGTCTCGTCATATAAACTTCAAAGGGGGTTCATTCGACTGGAAATCAAGAGTTATACTGCTCATTTTAAGAGTCGGAGGTGATCGGAGGGCTTTTTCCACAAATATATCTGATAGAAAATTTGAGGTAGCCATTGCATCCGATAAAATTTTTGAGATAGCCATTTGGTTAAAAATAGTTAAAAGTTCAGATAACAAACTTTAATGTTGACACAACTCCCCAGGGCCCGGGGACAGGCTTTGTAAGTTACCCTGTTCTAAAGGAAAAAAAAATAAATGATACATTGTGCCAACATTGTTCTTATATGCTCTCAGGGCATAACTTAAAACCCTTGCCCTGAGGGCTGTGGGGGAGTGTCCTTCTCAAAAACATATTTTCTATCGGGAAATCGACTGCGCTGAACAAAATGGCTATCGCAAAATTTTGATTGGATGTGTTTGGGAGAATGATTTGCCTGGGATGGTGGTCTAGTTGACCTCCCGGGGGAGGCCGTTGAAATTTATGCCCTGGGGGCATATACGGCTCTTATGGAATGATGTACACCTAGCCCCCCTCCAGCTGATAAGAACTAGCCCCCCCCCCCTCTAGCCTATCTGATAAGAACTTTGAGATAGCCATTTATTTAAAAATAGTTCAAAGACAACAGAAAAAACTCAGGTGTCGACACAACCCACCAGGGTCCGGGGCAGACGTTATAAGTTATACCCTGGGCATATATGGTTCATATGAAAGGGATGCTTGTATAAACTTCAGAGAGGAGCATTTGATTGGAAATTAAAAGTTCGAGTTCACTTTTTAATAGTCAAAGAGATCCGAGGGCAACTAGCTCCCCCCATGCCTTCTTTTTCCAAAGCAATCTGATGAAAATTTTGAGATAGGCATTTAAAAAAAAAAAAAATAGTTCAAAGGTCAGATAAGAAAAACTCCAGTGTCAATACAACCCCCCAGGGCCCGGGGGAAGGCGTTCTAAGTTATGCCCTAAAGGCATGCATGGTTTCTATGAAAGGGATGCTCGTATTAACTTCATAGAGGGCTCATTTGACTCAAAATTGAAAGTTCTAGTTCACTTTTTCAGAGTAAAAAGATATCTGAGGGCAACTAGCCCCCTCCCCCCACACACCTTTTTTTCCCGACCTATCCAATAAAATTTTTAAAATAGCCATTTCATTATAAAGTGTTCAAAGGTCAGATAAGAAAAACTCTTGTGTTGACGCAACCCCCAGGGCCCGGAGGTAAGGCTTGTAAGTAATACTCTGGGGGTATATATGGGTTTTATGGAAGGGGTACTCGTATAAACTTCGAATAGGGTCGAGTTGAATGGAAATTGAAAGTTCTTGTTCATTTTTTAAGAGTCAAAAGAGATCAGATGGCGACTAGCCCCCCCCCCCCTCTTAAATGCATAAGATCCACGCCCTAAATGCATAAGATAAAAATTTTGAGATTGAAATTTTGCTAAAAATGGTTTAAAGTTCAGATATAAAAATCTCCGGTGCTGACACAGCCCCTAGGGCCCAGGGGTAGGCGTTGCAAGTTGCGCCCTCGGGGCTTATATGGCTGTTATGGAAGGGATGCTCGTATAAATTTCATAGAGGGCTTTTTTGATTGGAAAATGAAAGTTGTAATTCACTTTTAATGAGTAAAAAGTGATCAGAGGGCAGCTAGCCTCCCCCCCCACATTCCATTTATTTTTTCCCAGATGCACTTCATATAGAAGGTCTCGTCATATAAACTTCAAAGGGGGTTCATTCGATTGGAAATCAAGAGTTCTAATACCCATTTTAAGAGTCGGAGGTGATCGGAGGGCTTTTTCCACAAATATATCTGATAGAAAATTTGAGGTAGCCATTGCATCCGATAAAATTTTTGAGATAGCCATTTGGTTAAAAATAGTTAAAAGTTCAGATAACAAAACTTTAATGTTGACACAACTCCCCAGGGCCCGGGGACAGGCTTTGTAAGTTATAAACTTCAGAAAGGGCTCATTTGATTGAAAATTTCTAATTCACTTTTTAAGCGTCAAAAGATACCGGAGGGTAACCATCTTCCCCCCCCCCCAAAAAAAAACCCTCTTTTACCTAATGCATCCGATAAAAATTTTTAGATAGCTATTTTGTTAAAAATAGTTCGAAGATCCTATAAAAAAATTTCCGGTGTCGACACAACCCCCCCAAGGCCCGGGGGCAGGCGTTTTAAGTTATGCCCTGGGGGCATATATGGGTCTTATGGAAGGGATGCTCTTATTAACTTCAAAGAGGGCTCATTTGATTGGTAAGTGAAATTTCTAGTTCACTTTTTAAGAGTCAAAAGATATTGGAGGTCACCTAGCCCCCCTCTCCCTCCACGCCTTTTTTTCCTCAAAGCCATCCGATAAGAACTTTGAAATAGCCATTTAAAAAAATAGTTCAAAGACTATATAACAAAAACTCTGGGGGAGACACAGCCCCCCAGGGCCCGAGGGCAGGCGTCGTAAGTTATGCCTGGGGGAATATATGGTTCTTATGAAAGAGATGCTCGTATAAACTTCAGAGAGGGCTCATTTGATCGGAAATTGAAATTTCGAGCTAAAATACTAGTTCAAGTTTTTAAAGTAAACAGAGGTTGGAGGGCAACTAGCCCCCCCTGCCCCTTTTGCCCCAAATAAATCCAATAAAATTTTGAGATAGCCATTAAGTTAAAAATTGTTCAAAACTCAGATAACAAAAACTCAGGTGTCGTCACAACTCCCCAGAGACCGGGGGCAGGCGTTGTAAGTTATGCCCTGGGGCATATATTGTTCTTATGAAAGGGATGCTCATATAAACTTCAGAGAGGGCTCATTTGATTGGAAATTGAAAGTTCGAGCTAACTTTTTAATATTCAAAAGGGATGCTCGTATAAACCTCGGAGAGGGTTCATTTGAATGGAAATTGAAAGTTCTCGTTCATTTTTTAAGACTCAAAAGAGATCGGAGAACAACTAGCCCCCACCCCTCCACGCCCTAAATGCATCATATGAAAATTTTGTGGTAGATATTTTGTTAAAAATAGTTTAAGTTCAGATATCAAAAACTCCGCTGCTGACAGAGCCCCTCAGGGCTCAGGGTTAGGCGTTGTAAGTTATCCCCTGGGGACATACATGGCTGTTATCGAAGGGATGCTCGTATAAATTTTATAGAGGGCTCATTTGGTTGGAAATTGAAAGTAGTAATTTTGTTTTTAACAATAAAAAGTGATTGGAGGGCAGCTAGCTTCCCCCACACTCCATTAATTTTTTTCCCGAGGCACTTCATATAGAAGGGGTCGTCGTGAAAACTTCAAAGGGGGCTCATTCGATTGGAAATCAAGAATTCTAAGGCCCTTTTTAAGAGTCAAAGGTGATCGTAGGGCAACTAGCCCCCCTCCAAGGGGGTCTATGTAAGGGTTCGTCTTAAAAACTTCAAAGGGGGCTCATTTGGTCTGAAATCGAGAGTTCTAGTGCCCTTTTTATGGGTCAAAAGTGATTGGAGGGCAACTAACACACCTTCCACGCCCAAAAGTTCCCCAAACACATCCAATCAAAATTTTTAGATAGCCATTTTGTTCAGCGTAATTGATTTCCAGATGTAAATTATGTTTTTGAGGAGGACAGTCCCCTACAGCCCTCAGGGCAAGGATTGTAAGTTATGCCCTGGGGGCATATAAGGTTTCTATAGAAAGCTTTGTCGTAGAAACTTCAAAAAGGACTCATTCGATTGGAAATTCAAAGAGCTAGTGCCCTTTTTAATAGTCGAAAGGGGTTGGAGGGCAACTACCCCTCCCCTCACGCCCACCTTTTCCCCAAACGCATCCAATCAAAATTTTGAGATAGCCATTTTGTTCAACGTAGTTGAAAATTCAAGGAATTAGGTCTTTTAGGATGACAACCCCCCAATAGCCCTCAGGGAAAGTTTTGTAATTTATGCCCTGGGGACATATAAGTTTTTTTTATAGAAGGCGTTGTCGTAAAAACCTCAAAAAGGGCTCATTGAATTGGAAATTTAAATGGTTAGTGCCTTTTTTAGTAGTCAAAAGTGATTGGAAGGCAACTAACATCCCTTCTACTCCAACCATTTCCCCAAACAAATCCAATCAAAATTTTGAGATAGTCATTTTGTTCACCGTAGTTGAAAGTTCTGGAAATTATATCTTTGAGTAGGAAACTTCCCCCACAGTCTTCAGGACAAGGGTTACAAGCTGTACCCTGGGAACATATATGGTTCTTAAAGAGGGAATACTCTTATAAATTTCAGAGGGTTCATTTGATTGTAAATTGAAAGTTCTAGTTCACTATTTAACGTCAAAAGATATTGGAGGGTAACCACCCCACACGCTCTTTTTTCCCAAATGCATCCGATTAAAATTTTGAGTTAGCTTTTTTGTTAAAAATATTTCAAAGATCATAAAACCAAAACTCCGGTGTCAACACAACCCCCAGCGCCCTGGGGCAGGCGTTGTAAGTTATGCCCTGGGGGCATATACGGTTCTTATGGAATGGATGCTCGTATAATCTTCAAAGAGAGCTCATTTGGATGGAAATTAAATGTTCTAGTTCATTTTTTAAGAGTAAAAAGAAATTGAAGGGCACCTAGCCCCACCCCTTCCACGCGCTTTTTTCTGAAACCCATCTGATAAGAAATTTGAGATAGCCATCTATTTAAAAATAGTTCAAAGACCACATAACAAAAACT
Source organism: Artemia sinica (assembly GCA_027921565.1). Lineage (NCBI taxonomy): Eukaryota > Metazoa > Arthropoda > Branchiopoda > Anostraca > Artemiidae > Artemia > Artemia sinica. The sequence goes on from CM051258.1 coordinate 11,647,469, forward strand.
CAGGTGTCGACACAACCCCCCAGGGCCCGGGGGCAGACGTTATAAGTTGTGCCCTGGGGCAAATATGGTTCTTATGAAAGGGATGCTCGTATAAACTTCAGAGAAGGCTCATTTGATTGGAAATTAAAAGTTCGAGTTCACTTTTTAATAGTCAAAAGAGATACGAGGGCAACAAGCCCCAACCCCCACGCCTTCTTTTTTAAAAGCCATCTGAAGAAAATTTTGAGATAGACATTTTGTAAAAAAAAAATAGTTCAAAGATCATAAAAAAAATCCGGTGTCGACACAACCCCCCAGGGCCCGGGGGCAGGTGTTGTAAGTTATGCCCTGGGGGCATATATGGGTCTTATGGAAGCGATGCTCTTATTAACTTCAAAGAGGGCTCATGTAATTGGAAATTGAAATTTCTAGTTCACTTTTTAAGAGTCAAAAGATATTGGAGGGCACCTAGCCCCCCCCCCCACCTCCACGCCCCTTTTTTCCTCAAAGCCATCCGATAAGAACTTTGAGATAGCCATTTTTCTAAAAAAATAGTTCAAAGACCATATAACAAAAACTCCGGGGAAGACACAGTCCTCCAGGGCCCGAGGGAAGGCGTTGTAAGTTATGGTCTGGGGCTTACTATGGTTCTTATTGAAGGGATGTTCATAAAAACTTCAGAGTGCTCTTTTGATTGGGAATTGAAAGTACTACTTCAGTTTCTTAGAGTCAAAAGAGGTTGGAGGGCAACTAGCCCCCCCATGCCCCTTTTTCCCCAATAAATCCAATAAAAATTTTGAGATAGTTATTAAAGTAAAAATTGTTCAAAACTCAGATAACAAAAACTCAGGTGTCGGCACGACCCCCCAGGGCTCGGGGGCAGACGTTGTAAGTTATACCCTGGGGCATATATGGTTCTTATGAAAGAGATGCTCGTATAAACTTCAGAGAGGGCTCATTTGATCGGAAATTGAAAGTTCGAGCTAACCTTTTAAAAGTCAAAAGGGATGCTCGTTTAAACTTTGGAAAGGGTTCATTTGAATGGAAATTGAAAGTTTTTGTCCTTTTTTTAAGATACAAAAGAGATCGGAGAGCAACTAGCCCCCACCCCTCCACGCCCTAAATGCATTAGATGAAAATTTTGGGATAAACATTTTGTTAAAAATAGTTCAAAGTTCAGATATCAAAAACTCCGGTGTCGACACAGCCCCCAGGGCTTGGGGGTAGGCATTGTAAGTTATGCCCTGGGGGCATATATGGCTGTAATGGAAGGGCTGCTCGTATAAACTTCACAGAGGGCTCATTTGGTTGGAAATTGAAAGTTGTAATTAACTTTTTAAGAGTAAAAAGTGATCGGAGGGCAGCTAGCCTTCCCCCAAACTCCATTTATGTTTCCCCGAGGCACTTCATATAGAAGGGGTCGTCGTATAAACTTCAAAGGGGGCTCATTCGATTAAAAATCGAGAGTTCTAAGGCCGTTTTTGAGAGTCAAAGGTGATCGTAGGGCACCTAGCCCCCCTTCTCCCAAGCCTTTTTTCCACAAATATAGCTGATCAAAAAGTTGAAGTAGCCATTGCATCAGATAAAATTCTTATGGAAGGGATGCTGGTATAAACTTCAAAGAGGGCTCATTTGATTGGAAATTGAAAGTTCAAGTTTAATTTTTTATAAATCAAAAGTGATCAAAGGGCATCTAGACCCCCCCCCCCTTTTCTCCCAAATGCATCAGATAAGAATTTTGAGATACACATTTTGTTAGAAACAGTTCTAGTTTCAGATTAAAAAAAAACACTGGTGTCGACACAGCCCCACAGACCCGGGGCAGGAGTTGTAAGCTGTGCCCCGGGGGAGCATAAGGTTCTTATGGAGCACATCCCTCCCTTTTGCTGACACATCCCTCCAGGGCCCGGGGACAGGTGTTATAAGTTATGCCCTGGGGGCATATGATTCTTATGGAAGGGATGCTCATATAAACTTCATAGGGGGCTCATTTGATTGGAAAATGAAAGTTCTAGCTCACTTTTTAAGAGTCAAAAGAGATTGGAGGGCAACCTCCCTCCTCCTCCGCGTCATTTTTCTCCAAATGCATCAAATAAAAATTTTGAGATAGCCCTTTTGTTAAAAATAGTTAAAAGGTTAGATAACAAAAACTCTGGGGTCGACAAAACCCCCTAGGGCCCTGGGACAGGCGTTGTAAGTTATGCTCTGGAGGCATTTATGATTCTTAAGGAAGGGATGGCCATATAAACTTCAAAGAGGGCTCATTTGTTTGGAAAGTGTAAATTTTAGTTCACTTTTTAAGAGTCAAAAGAGATCTGAGGACAACTAGCCCCCGCCCTCCGCTTCCTTTTTCCCCAAATGCATCAAATAAAAAATTTAATGCATAAATGAAATCAAATCAAATAAAAAGTAGCTCAAACATCAGATATTAAAACTTCTGGGTTGAAACAACCCCCAGGGCACAGGGACAGGCTTTTTAAGTTATGCCCTGGGGGCATATATGGTTCTTCTATAAGGGATAATCGTAAAACTTCAGTGAGGGCTAATTTGATTTAAAATTGAAAGTTCTAGTTAACTTTTATAGATATAAAAAAGATCGAAGGGTAATTAGCCCATGAACAGGCGTTGTAAGTTATACTCTGGGGATATATATTGTTTTTATAAAAGGGATGCTCGTATAAACCTCAGAAAGGGCTCATTTGATTTAAAATGAAAAGTTTTAGTTCACTCTTAAAGAGTCAAAAGAGACCGAGGGTTAATTAGCCACCCCTACCCCCCTTTTCCCAAAACCCATCCGATAAAAATTTTGAGATAGCTATTTGTTAAAAATAGTTCAAACATCAGTAACAAAAACTCCGAGGTTGACACAAATCCATTTTTTCACTTTGATATTGTTACTTTGATACCAGTTTTGATACTTTGATGAATATATAATTTTTTTAAGTTTGATTTTGAAATAAGGAATTTTTAAAACTTGAAACTTTTTGCAATCACAAACGAAAAAAAAATTAATTGAAAGAAACCTTCCGAAAAATAAGTTTTTCAAAGAAAAGTAAAGGCCATTTTAAACTTAAGCTCAACAAATACAAATACCTGTTAAAATTCAAACTCAAAACGACCAAAAATTACTATTAAAGAATAAATGAAACCCAAAACGAACAGAAATTAAATAACTAATCATAGCAAAAACATACAACAAGTAATAATACAAATGAATAAATAGATCTTAAAGCGAGTAATACTTAGATTGAATATCAAAATCAAGCTTAAAACGAAAAAAAATATTTTCCTATTAAAGTATAAGGGAAACTTAAAACGAACAGAAATTAAATAAACAATCAATGCAAACAAACATGCAATAGATATTCATGTAAATTAATAAATAAATCTTAAGAAGATTGAAACTTAAACTGAATATGCAAATCAAGCTTGGAACGAACAAAAATTACTATAAACAAGAGTTTGGGTATCACGTCCTTCTCTAACTGTAAAAGCCTAAAACCTACTGCGTCATTGGCGCTTTACTGAAAACTATATGCGTCTTGAACAGTCGTGGAAAGTATAAGCAACATTAAATTGAATATTTGATGTATAATGATATTAATTGTTGAAAGATCCATTCGCTCAAGAGTTTATTTCACTATAATTTTTTTATTTATTTTCAATGCTGTAAGAACTGGAAAAGAAAATATTTGTAATATAACTCGTTTTCAGTTAAGCGCCAATAACGCAGCAGGCTTTTGGTTTTCACTGACAGTTAAGGAAGGAGGCAGTGTCCGAACACTTGTTTGTAGTGAAATTATATTCGTCTTGAACAACTTAAAAAATAGCTAATAAATTAAAATGAATATTTGATGTATAATGATATTAATTTCTGAAAGCTCTTCAGTTCAAAATGTCACTATAATATTGGAAGGGATGCTCGTATAAACTTCAAAGAGCACTCATCTGATTGGAAATTGAAAGTTCTATTTCACTTTTTAAGAGTAAAAAGAGATTGAAGGGCACCTAGCCCCCCCCCCCTCAACGCACTTTTTTATCAAACCCATGCGATAAAGAACTTTGAGGTAGCAATTTTTTTAAAATAGTTCAAATACCATATAACGAAAACTCCGGGGTCAACACAGCCCCCCAGGGACCAAGGACAGGCGTTGTAAGTATGCCCTGGGGGAATATATATAGTTCTTATGGAAGGGATACTAATAAAAACTTCAGAGAGGGCTCATTTGATTGGAAATTGAATGTTCTAGTTCATTTTTTGAGAGTCAAAAGAGATTGGAGAGAAACTAGTCCCCCCTACGCCCCTTTTTCCCGAATGCATACGATAAAAATTTTGAGATAGCCATTCAGTTTAAAAATGTACAAAAGTCAGATAACAAAAACTCAGGTGTCGACGCAACCCCACAGGGCCCGAGGGCAGGCGTTGTAAGTTATGCCCTGGGGCTTATATGGTTCTTATGAAAGGGATGCTCGTATAAACTTCAGAGAGGGTTCATTTGATTGGAAAATGGAAGTTCGAGCTCACTCTTTAATAGTCAAAAGAGATCCTATGGCAACTACCCCCCACGCCTTTTTTTCCAAACCCATCTGATGAAAATTTTGAGATAGACATTTTGTTAAAAAAAATAGTTCAAAAGTCGGATAAGAAAACTTCGGTTTCAATGCAACCCCCCAGGGCCCGGGGGAAGGCGTTCTAAGTTATGCCCTAAAGGCATGCATAATTCTTATGAAACCAATGCTCGTATAAACTTTTTAGAGGGCCCATTTGATTGGAAATTGAAAGTTCTAGTTCACTTTTTAGAAATACAGAGATTTAAGGGCATTTAGCCCCCCACGCCTTTTTACCCCAAACCCATCCGCTACGGATTTTGAGATATCCAGTATTTTAAAAATTGTTTAAAAATTCGATAACAAAAACACCAGTGTCGACACAACCCCCCGGGGCCCGGGCGGTATCCGTTGTAAGTGTTGTCCTGGGGGCGAATATGGTACCTATAAAAGGGATGCTCGTATAAATTTCAGAGAGGGCTCATTTGATAGGAAATTGAAAGTTCTAGTTCAGTTTTTAAGAGTCTAAAGGGATCAGAGGGCAACTATCCCCCCTACGCCTTTTTTCCCCTAAATGAATCCGATAAAAAATTTTGAGATAGTCATTTTGTTAAAAATACTTCAAAGGTCTGATAAAAAAAAAACCTCCGGTGTCGACTCAACCACCCAAGGCCTGGGGGCAGGTTTTGCAAGCTATGCCCTGGGGGAATATATGGTTTTTGAAGAAGGGATACTCGTATTAACTTCATAGAGTAATGTTTGAATGGAAATTGGAAGCTCTAGTTCAATTTTTATGAGTCAAAAGAGATCGAAGGGCCCCTAGCCCCCAACCCCTTTTTCCCCAAGACCATCCAATACAAATCTTGAGATAGCAATTTTGTAAGATAGTTCAAAGGTCAGATAACAAAACTTCGGTGTCGACACAACCCCCCAGAGCCCGGGGGGCAGGCATTGTAAGCTATGTCCTGGGGCCGTATATGGTTCTTATGAAGGGGATGCTCGTATGAACTTTAGAGAGGGCTCATTTGAATGGAAATTAAAAGGTCTAGTTCTTTATTCAGAGTAAAAAAGATTTGAGGGCAACTAGACCCTCCCACCCTCCATGCCTTTCGGTTTATCGGATGAATAAACCCATCCGATAAAAATTTAAGGTGACTTTTTTGTCAAAAATAGTTCAAATATCAGATATTAAAACTCCGGGGTCAACACAACCCCCCAGGGGCCAGGGATGGGCGTTGTGAGTTATACTCTTGGGATATATATGGTTCTTATAGAAGGGATTCTCGTACAAACTTCAGAGAGGGCTCATTTGATTGAAAACATGAAGTTCTAGTTCACTTTTAAAGAATCAAAAGAGACCGATGGGTAATTAGTTCCATCCCCACACACCCTTTTTCCCCAAACCCATCCGATAAAGACTTTGAGATAGCCATTGTGTTAAAAATAGTTCAATCATCAGATAATAAAAACTCCGAGGTTGACACAAACCCATTTTTTCACTTTGATATTCTTACTTTGATACGAGTTTTGACACTTTGATGAACATTTGATTTTTTTAAAGTTTGATTTTGAAATAAGGAATTTTAAAAACTTGAAACTTTTTGTAATCAAAAACGAACAAAAATTAATTAAAAGAAACTTTCCGAAAAATAAGTTTTTCAAAGAAAAGTAAAGGCCATTTTAAACTTAAGCTCAGCAGATACAAATACTTGTTAAAATTGAAACTCAAAACAACCAGAAATTACTATTAAAGAATAAATGAAACCCAAAACGAACAGAAATTAAATGAACAATCATAGGAAAAAACATACAACAAGTAATAATATAAATGAATAAATAGATCTTAAAGCGAGTAATGCTTAGATTGAATATGAAAATCAAGCTTAAAACGAAAAAAAATACTTTGTAATTGAAGTATAAATGAAATTTGAAACGAGCAGAGATTAAATAAACAATCAATACAAACAAACATACAATAGATATTAATGTAAATGAATAAATAAATCTTAAAACGAGTGAAACTTAAATTGAATATGTAAATCAAGCTTGAAACGAACAAAAATCACTACAAACAAGAGTGAGGGTATCGCCTCCTTCTCTCACTTTCAGATTTTAAAACCTACTGAGAACAATCTTGGAGAGTATAAACAACATAAAATTAAATATTTGATGTAGAATGATATTAATTGTAGAAAGATCTATCAGTTCAAGAATCTATTTCACTGTAATTTTTTTTTTTCAATTCTGTAAGAACTGGAAAAGACAATATTTGTAATATAATTCGTTTTCAGTTAAGCTTTAATGACGCAGTAGGCTTTTGGTTTTTATTTACAGTTAAGGAAGGGGCAGTATCCAAACTCTTGTTTGTAGTGAAACTAATTCATCTTGAACAACTTTAGAAAGAGCTAATAAATTAAACTAAATATTTGATGCATAATGATATTAATTGCTGAAAGCTCATCAGTTCAAAATTTTACTGTAATTTTAACGTTTGTTTTCAATATTAAGTACAAGAGAAAATATTTTATCATAAAAGTGGTTTGCAGTAAAGCACCAATGACGCAGTAGGTTTTAGACTTTTACAGTGAGAGAAGGAGGTGATATACAAACTCTTGTCTGTAGTGATTTTTGTTCGTTTCAAACTTTCTTTGCATATTATATTTAAGTTACACCTGTTTTAAGATTATTTATTCATTTAAATTAATATCTATTGTATGTTTGTTTGGATTGATTGTTTATTTAGTTTCTGTTCGCTTTAAGTTTCATTTATACTTTAATAGAGAAATATTTTTTTCGTTTTAATTTTGATTTTCATATTCAATTTAAGCATTACTTGCTGTAAGATCTATGTATTCAATTATATTATTACTTGTTGTATGTTTTTTCCTATGACTGTTTATTTAAATTCTGTTCGTTTTGGGTTTCATAAATTATTTAATAGTAATTTCTGGTCATTTTGAGTTTGAGTTTTAACAAGTATTTGTATCTGCTGAGTTTAAGTTTAAAATGACCTTTACTTTTCTTTGAAAAACTTATTTCTCGGAAAGTTTTTTTTTTTAATTAATTATATTAAAATATTATATAAAGAAAGATCCTTTAGCATTGATGATCTAGAAGCCATTTTTCCTGGAATTATAGGGTTCTGGTATCATGGAAGGTCAGGAGTGGCTTATTTTGGGTGGAGGGGGAAATTAGAAAAATTAGGGTTCATTTAACGACGTTCTATAGTGTCACTTATGGTTCTATGTTGTAACCTGCGATTATAATGGTATTCATCATCTTGTATGTGACGGAGAAGTTTTTTGTCAAAAAGCTTGTTTAATTTCAAATATTATGTTTAGTTAATTACAAAATTCTCTAGATATACGGTAGTAATGTTTCTTTAAATGATCTCTTAAACAGTTGTCTCTGATATCCTGTTGCCCTGCTAGTAGGGAAGAAGGAAAAAAGGAAAAAAAGGCCGCATAATTGCTACCCATGCAAAAAAGTGATTTGCCTTGTTCAAGTTACATCAAGGAACGAACTGTAGCCCACAGTATATGAAGTAATAAAAAGAAACATTATATAGATGATTATTTTAGTTATTTTCCTTAACAAGACATCATAAGTAAAAATTTTCCATACCGGGAATCAAACTATGGCCATTTTGGTGAGGGCCAGCTATCCTAGCCACTAGACCATGTAGGATATATGGAAATATCTGATTAATCCGGGTTTCAGCGGTAGCTAGCAATCCGGGTTGCGGCGGTAGCTAGCCATCCGGGTTGCGGCGGTAGCTAGCAACCTAGTAAGAGACGATCATGTCTAATGCTATGAAATATAATAACCAATAGCTCATAAAAAAAAGAGTCAGATCAAAGAAAAAGCACACTATTAGAACTGACTTGTCCGAAACCCCTATATAGGAAACTTACCGTCCCTTGGCTTGAGCAACAAGGGAAAGATATTGGCTTGAAAATCAATAAAAGTGGCTGCAACCAGAATATATGAAAATGAGACCATGTAGGATATATCAAAATATCTAATTACTGAAGTTTATGTTAAAGAACAAATTGTGGACCTAGTTAGCTGCCTTATTGTTTGAGGATGGTCTCTTGCTATTCCAAAGAAGAAAAAGCCGTAGTCTTTTTTATGATTTTACACTAAAAGACAAAAATTGAAATCCGAATTGTTACATTATCACAGTAAAGAACAAATTAAGTTATAACAAAGAACGAATTCTAAATTATAGTCCGGGATGTTATATAAAGGATCTGTACGGTTAATCTTAAAAGGGGATTATGTAAGTAAATTAAATACGGGTTTCAGCGATACCTACTAACCTATTACATAAAGGATCTACATAATTCATCATAAATGGTGACTATGTAGGTTTCATCAGAAATATCTAAAACCTAGAAAACAAAAACTACGGCACATAGTAACTAAAAGCTAATATAATATCCAGGATGCAGCGGTATCTAGCCATCCGGGTTGCAGTGGTAGCTATCAACCTAGTAAGAAACAACCACGTCCAATTCTAAGAAATACAATAACCTATAACTCCTTAAAAATAAACTGGGATCAAAACAAAAGTGCACCACTAGAACCGCCTTGTCCGAAATCCCTATATAGGAAGGTTACCATCCCTTGGCTTGAACAACAAGGGAAATATATTGGCTTGAAAATAAAAAAAAGTGGCAGCTACTAGGAAATTCTGCATAAATGGCATATTTCTTCGTTTCTCTTTTCATTTCCACAGATAGCTCTGCATCCGGGTTGCAGCGGTAGCTAGCAACCTAGTAAGATACGATCACGCCCCCTATTAAAAACTAAAATAAGCTATAACTCCTAACAAAAATAGTCAGATCATAACAAGAAGTACATTATTAGAACCGCCCTGTCCGAAAACCCTATATAGAAAACTTATCGTCTCTTGGATTGAACAACAAAGAAACTATATTGGCTTTAAAATCAAGAAAAGTGGCTGCAACCGCTATATTCTGCACATACGGCATCTTTCTATCTTTTTTTCCGTTTTTTCCGCCTCAGCTATCCCGGCACTGGAAAATCATTGAGGGCTGTTTAATGGTTCATTTGAAAGTAAAATGATGTATTTAAAAACATTTCATAGTTAACTGAATTCGTTACATTAAGGAACGAACTGTAGCCAATAGTAACTGAATTACATAATGAATAACTAAATTACATAATGAATCGGTGCAGTTAATTATCAATGGGAATTATAAAATTTCCATTGATAACATGACTGTAGAGATATCTGAAACTTAGTAGAGAACTAACCAGGATACATAATGGACGTACTTAACTGCGTGATTCTCTGAGTACAGAAAGGATTGATAGAGTTCATCATAAATGGTGTCAGTCAAGTAGTTCTTAATAGGGGTTTTGTTTAGACTTTAAACTGACAAATATGTGGAAATTGCCTGTGGAAGGAATTGAACGTGCGATCTTTCGAGTAGAATTCCAATACATTATCACTGCGCCATTCAAGCTTTAAAGAACCCAATTTTAAAATAGTTTTATGTTATACTTAAATTTATAGTAAAGAACGACTTGTAACCCATATTAACTGAAATAATCTTTTGACAATATAACTTGAAACAAACATCTTATGAGAGTTGCTTCTCTAAGGTATGCTATATAAGGGATCAGTCTATTTATTCATTATTACGTAAACTGCATAAGTATTCCAGTTATCTTAGTAACAATTTTGTAAGTCTTTAAAACTAGAAAATTCTTTTGAAAATTTTTAAATGAGCTTTGATTGTCTTTAGCTTACAAGTTACTTGTTCAAGGTATAATGAAACTCTCTAAAATGAAATATAACCATGATCAATCACAATTGACACTTTCTTATGGTAAATCATCCTGAGATATATCAGGAAATATATGAATCTCGTCATCCCGATTATCTCTACTTGGATACTAACAGCATTATTTACAAATGTATACCAAAGAGCTTAGCCCTTGCCCCAAGCTGGATTAAACCGCAATTCTCCGATCAAGAGACACGTTTTCATCCACCGTACTGTGACAGGGTGTTCAGTAGCTTGATTTTTCTACAAAACTGTGTATATTCTTTTGATAAAGTGGTTGCAATAATAATCTTTGACACTTTTCAACTGAACTATTTTGACTTAAAGTACAGACAAGCCTTGTATTACTATATGTTAATGTACCAGTGTTCAGTTATATATGTAAACTCTTATAGTAAAGAGACATAAGGATTAAATGTGTTATTTTTCATTTTTTTCCAAAGACACTTAATATGGAAGGGGGGTCACATAAACGTCGGAGGTGGCTCATTCAATTGGAAATTGAAAATCTAGTGCCTTTTTTAGCGTCAAAAGGGATCGGAAGGCAGTCGTCTAAGGTTGACATAATTTCCCACAGTCCCCGGGGTATGGATTATAAGTTATGGGAGTGGCCCATTGTTTCCAAAAAGGGGGCACGTTTGTTCCTGGGTCCCCAAAAAGGCTTAGGGTTTTAAAGTGGAACTCTAAAGAAATGTAGAGAGAGACTTCGAAAACATAATTAAAAAACACTGCGTGCCTGCTGGTTGTCAAAGGGGCATATTAGGAATATCTAAGGAACGGCTGAAGTTGTTAGTCGAAACAATCAGAGGGTGTGGAGGAGAATATTGAAGAGTGATCGGGGGGAAACCAGCCCCTGACCCTTGCCTTTTTAGACACTCCCCATCAGCACTGATCAAAATTTTGAAAAGTAATTTGGTTCACAATAGTCAAAGGGTCTAACAATTATGCGTTCACGGACTTGATACCCCCAAAGCGACCGGGAAAAAGGAATGTAAATTGTGCCATTTGTCTGTTTCTTTAACGCAGGATTTATCATTGGGAGATAGGGGAATGTTTTGTCCTGGGTAGGTTGAAAAAGGCTAAGGTTATTTATATTGAGGTGAAATTTTGGGAATGTTGAGAGATATTTCGACATAAACCAAAGGCACTGTATGCATCCACGTTATCAAAAAAGCGTATATGCCATTTCTTAGGAACGTGTTAAGGTAATAACTTGATACTTTCAGGGTCGCAACTGCTGCTATGACTGAAAATGCATCTATTTGGGCCACCTACTGTGACTATTTGCAACTGCGACAAAGATTACATGCGACGGTGACAACTTATAACTGTGACTACTTGTATCTTAGACTACCACTGCTTGCGACTGCGACTACATGCGACTGCGACTACATGCGACTGCGACTACTTGCAACTGTGACTGTAACTACTTGTGACTGCGACTGCTTTTACTTACGACTACTTTCAGAAAATTTTGAGGGTTATATGGAACAAAATCCAAACAGTTTGCATGCTTGTTATCTTAAGGATAGCCGAGGGTATTAAACTGAGGACACTGAGGGTATGAGGCATATCAGCATTTATCCTAGGGACAGCTGAAAGTATTAAACTGAAACTTTTAGGACATATTCAGGGGAAAGCCAGAAAAGGATCGGAGGGCAATCGGCCCCTTCACTACGTGCTTATTTATATGCCTCCTTCCCAACACTGATCAAAATATTGAAACAAATTAAAATAGTCAAGAGGTCTAATAAATATACCTCCGGGGATGTCAAGCCCCGAGGCCCCCGGGGCTTGGGTTGTAAATTATGGATTTTGCCAATTTTAACATACAGGATATTTCACTGGTAAAGGGCAAATGTTCAATTTTGGATGTGTCCGAAAAAGCTAAGGGTGTTAAGCTGAACTTCTTGGAATTTTGAGGGGGATACTGAACTAAATTCAAAGACTCTGTGTGCATTCAGGATAGCAATATGGGGGAAGCTGAAGTATATTAGGAACGGCTATGGGTAATAACTTGAAACTTTCGGGGCCACCTCTAATACTACTACTACTACAATTACTACTATGGCTTCAACTGCGACGGTTTGCGACCGCAACTGTGACTACTTCTACTTGTCATTACTTTCAGGAATTGTTGAGGGGGACATTTAATAAAAATCAAAACACACTATGTATATGTTGTATGCTGTATGCTTTCATAAGAACGCATCAGCAGTTGGCTGAGGGTATTAAGTTGGAGCTTTCGGGGCAAGTTGAGCAAGTTGAACTTGGAGGGCAAAGGGTCCCTTGTCCTTTTTACATGCCCCTCCTTAATACTGGCTAAATTATGAAATAACCACTTTGTCAAAAACAGTCAAAACTTCTAATAACTGTGCCTCTGGTAATGACTCCTTACCAGCCCCGGGGAAAAGCTGTAACTTAAGCAAGGTGCCCATTGTTTACTTACATCATTTATCATTGGGAAAGAGGGGGGGGGGGAGAATTTTGATCCTGGGTGGTTCACAAAAGGCTAAGGGTATAAAGGTGAAAATTCAGGGAATATTGAGAGGCAGGTACAACTTAATCAAAAGACACTACGTGCATCCAGATTATCAAAAGGGCTTATCTGCAATATCTTAGAAGCGGCCTCGGGTATTAACTGGAAACTTTCCGGACCGCTATTGCTACTACCACAGCAATTTCAACCACGACCATTTGTGACTACTTTCATGTGTTACTACTTGCGGCTTTGACTAAGACCACTTGCAACCGAGACTGCGACCACTTTTGACAAAGACTACATGTGACTATGACTACATAGACTACGACTACTTAAGAATGTGAATACTTGCAACTGCAACTAATTGTGACTGCGACAACTTATATATGAAACTACAGCTATTTACGACTGCGAATATGAGCGTAACTCGAATGGTACTACAGGGCAGCTTTAAGGAGGACAGAGGGGCGCTTGGCCTGGGGGCAGAAATTTTAGGGATTCAAAATTTAAAATAAATATTCTACCGTTTATATCATTCTTTGACTTTTAGAATTTTATTTCAATTAAAACAAAGTAAAGGGCACCATTGGCAGTAAGTATAAGCAAATTGAGTCCGGAATTTAAATTTTTTGCCCGGATAACTAATTCCAGATGGATTTTTCTAGAGATAATTGATAATTTTTCAGAGACTGAAGTAAGAAAAGTCCGATTTAATTCAATGAAAACTTCGTTAATAAATGAAAACTTTGTTAATACATGAAAACATTGTTAAAATGTGACCTGAAAGTTTTGGGACAGGAGGGGGGGGGAATTAATTAAGATTTTTCTCCGGGTGTTAGAGAGGCCAGAACCGCCACTGTGGTAGTGCGGCTAATTCCGACTTTGACTACTTGTAACTATGAGTGTGATTGCTTGTGACTGTGGGTGCGACGAAGTGCGACTGCAAATGTAACGACTCGGTGACTGCAGCTTCTATTAATTGCGACTGTGACAGCTGCTATTAGTACTGATACCACCAAGAGTTTAACTACATCCTGCTTGTAAAAATGTTATAGTGAATCCAGGTTGCGAATTGGACTTATCTGCAGCATCTCACAAACGGCTATCGTCAATAAATTGAAAATAAAAGGGAATTGAACTTAATGAAACTATTTGCATCTTAGCTGTTGATGGGCATAGGTGCAATATCTTAGGAACTGCGTAGATTATTAAGTTTAAACTTTCAGGAAATATCGATAGGGATGCTGAACTAAATCCAAAGACGCCACACGCGTTATGGTAGTCAAAATGACCTTTCTTTATAATTTCAGCAATGGTTAAAGATATAAGCCTGAAACTCTTAGAGAATATTAATGGGGATGTTCGACTTGATAAGAATACACTATGTGGATTCAGGTTGTCAGATGTGCGTATGTGCAATTTCTCAATATTTTCAGTGGGTGCATTGATTCCAGTGATACTTAATAATGAAAATCTTACAAGGTATAACTATCAAAGTACAAACCGTTTATCCATTTTCTAAAACATAACACTAATTTTCTATACAATAAGAGCCTGTCATTGAATTTCAACGATCAGCTTTTTAATTTCAAAGAATTCCCCTTCATGGTGTATTGACTATTTCCGTTGAAAATTTCAAAGTTTCCTTCATATTCCTAACTCAGTATTTGCTATTGTAATCCGCTTACTTAAAACTTTAAGGAATCAAGAAAATAAGTGGTCTATCGAAAAAAAATGAACACGGAAAATAATAAAAAATCCATTAAAAATGAACTTAAAGAGACAAAGCAGTAAAAAGATGTAGACTACATAAGCAGCTTTGAGTTGTATCCATTCAAAAAATTTAAGCTCTAATTTGTGTTGCAAGCTGAAGTTATTCTAGTTCTAATCAATAAAAATAAAATCAGAAAATGGGCTCCAAAAGCTTAGCGGTTAATATTGGGCTATGCAATTAAAAAATTATTGTCTAAGACAAGTTTAAATGATTTTGATGAATACAGCAAACTTATGATTTAATCAAAACAAGATGACATAGATCCCGCTGGGTTGCTACCATTTCATCTAACCGTCACAAGCACTAAATGCCATTTCGTTGACAAGAAAATCCGTCAGAACATTCACACGTCAGGACATCGACAGTCATAACATTGACACTTCAGGTCATCGACAGTCACAATCGCTCCCCGTCAGAACATGGACAGTCATAACATCGACACGTTATAACATCTAAAAAATTTTTAGATGTTATGACGTATCGATGTTATGACTGTTGACGTTGTGACGGTTAGTGGTTCTGACGGATTTCCGTTATGTAAAAAGATTTATAAGTTTGTATAATAGTAATAAGTATATAATAGTTTGGAAACAAATTTCAGCTATATATTTGCACATCAGGGGATTGGGGAAAAGCATAGCATATATTAAATACGTAACCTAACCTAACCTAGGTACCTTTCCCCCCTAAACCCTAGAAAACTAAAGTTTAAAAATTTTAGATGTTATGAAAAATTTTTAGATGTTATGACGTGTCGATGTTATAACTGTCGACGTTCTGACGGTTAGTGGCTCTAACGGATTTTCGTTATGAAAATAATTTTGATGTTATGACGTGTCGATGTTATGACTGTCGACGTTCTGACGGGTAGCGATTGTGACTGTCGATGAACTGTCGTGTCGTTGTTACGACTGTCGATGTTCTGACAAGCGATTGTGATTGCTAATATCCCGACGTGTCGATGTTATTACTGTCGATGTCCTGACGTTTCGATGTTCTGACGGATTTTTTGTCGATGTTATGACGGATCTTGTCGATGTCCTGACGGTAGTGGTCCTGACGTTTCGATGTCCTGACGCCTTCTCGATCCCGCCCTGTATGACTCGTTGGAATGCCATGTTTTGCTTTTATTTCACCAAGGGTTAACATGTCAACCTTTCTATTAATATCAAAAAATGGAGCAGATGTTTTTGTGGAGGAACGTGGGCCAAAGGGTCTGATTACTGATTTCAATATTGCTCATTGAAAACTGACTGGAATAAACGTGGAACTAGGAAATCTCGTGTCAATCTCGAGTCATCCTTTCCTGTTTCCAATTGCTTATGTTGCCTTTCAGAGAGTAGTGGAATATCTGAATCATCACAAAAGTCAAAACTTGAAACATCAGTGTTCTGTAAAAGGCTTTGATATATATGTACCTATACTATGAAAAAAAACGAAACAATTAAACTTTGGAAGTAAGCTTATCGGGAGCGAAAAAGTAACACTTTCGGACACTTTTAATTTCCGTTAAAGTCACTTTCAATGGTTAGTATTTTCTTTGATTAATTAGAAAAAAACTTTCTGAAAAATTAATTTTTCAAGGAAATGCGGAGATCCATAATAAACTTAATACCAAGAAAAATAATTCCTATAATAATTCAAATTTGAGGCTTCCTCAAATTACTATTAAAGAATAAATACAACCCAAAAGAGCATAAAGGAAAATAAATGATTACATTAAACTTAAAGATAGCAGATATTTATATAAATGAAGAAATAAATGTCAGAACGAGTAAAAACCATATTAAATTTTTAAGTCAAGCTTAAAACAAAAAAAATTGCTAAAAACAGGAGTTTGGCTACTTCCCCCTTCCCCCTTTTACTGACCACAAAAGTTCTAAAGCGAATTGCGTCATTTGCACTTTACTGGAAACAAAATATACCATGAACATTTTTTGTATTCATAACATTGCAAAAAAAAATACAGTGACATAAAGTTTTCAATTGCTGAGATTTTCAGGAATTAATAATATTATATATTAAATATTCAGTTTATACTAATGTGTTCTTTCTAGTTATCTTGATTATTGTAATGGTTTTTATTTATTTTTTATTATCTTAGCCGTTCATGTTTTGAAAAACTAAAGCACATTTTTCAAAATTCACATAGTTTTCATTAAAAATTAAATGACGCAATATGCCTTAGAACTTTAATTTGGGGTTAAATCTTTGGCTTTGGACCAGTGGGGGAGAATGCAGCAGACAAACTCCTGTTTGTAGTAATTATTGCTCGTTTTAATATTCAATTGTTCATTTATATCAGTATCTGTTAACTTTTTTTGATGTGATCATTAATTTTAATTTCTGTTTATTTTGGGATTCAGTTAATAGTAATTGCTGGTCGTTTTTATTTTGAATTGTTATAGGAGTTTATTTCTGCTAGTCTTATGTTTAATAGGGCTCTTTACTTTTCTTTGAAAAACCTTTTTCGGGAAGGTTTATTCTTAAATTATTTAAAGAAAAAAAAATGAAGAAACTTGAAAATGATCTTAACTGAAGAAAATGTTGTTTTTTCACTTCCGTTAAGGTTACTTTCAAAGTTTAAAAGTTTTTTTTATAACATGTATCACGTATCACACACATTTGTCACAAAATGTCTTACAGAGTACTGATATGCCAAGTTATGATCTTTGTGATGGTTCAGACATTCCAGCAGCCGCCGAAACGCAACAAAGACAACTGGAATTCCTTTCCTATTAACAATGGTTCGTTCCTGGTTTTGCTTTTATTCCAGTCAGTTTTCAGCACTGTATATAAATAATATAACAGTAAGATCACGGCTCAGTGATTTTTGACTACTAAACTCTCGGCAGGTACAAACAGCTCCTCCCATTTAATCTGTCATCAACGGTCTAGTGTATTTTACCCTGGAACAAAATGCCAAAATACCAAAATGCCCTGGAACAAAGGCTCAAAATGCCTTTGAAACCAGCTCAAGACTTCGAGACCTACTTGTAATTCCTAAAAACATCTAATAATAACATTGCACTACTTATTACCGATCTTTATAAATGTATTTGAATAAATTAATTTAATATTAGATTCTTTAAAATTTAGTGTTACAAAGGTGAAGCCGAGCTTCGCGTTCAAGAGAAATCTGACTTGTCTACCCTTGAAAAAATCGAATGTCGCTAATGTTTATGCTTGTTTAAATGTTCTCCGGAGCACTTGCATCTCGGTCTGGCTTTGTATAATGATTAATTAAAAAAACTTTTTCAACCAAAATAAGCTTTTCAAAGAAAAGTAAAGAACTCCATTAAACAAAAAATGAGCAAAAATAAAATGAAATAATCTACCAAGCGTGAAACTACCACAAATCAGCATCGATAAATAAACGAAACCCAAAACGAACAGAAATTATTGTAAATAACCGAGTCAAACTAAAAACGAGCAGAAATTAACATGATTTGGGCTCAAAACCCCTATGCCTTCCCATGGCCAGAAAATAATTTGCACTTTACTGAAAAAATTTAAATTTTTTACTTTCATAACTTTAATAAATCAAATAATATTAAGATTTTGATTACTAAATATCAGTATATGTATAATAAACTGAAAACGCACATTCATTTGTATTTTTTTCAGTAAAGTGCAAACTATGTTCTGGCCATGGGAAGGCATTTGTGTTTTGAGCCCAAATTATGTTAATCTCTGCTCGTTTTGAGTTTGACTCGGTTATTCATTGTAATTTCTGTTCGTTTTGGGTTTTCATTTATTTATCGAGGCTGATTTGTGGTAGTTTCACGCTTGGTAGATTATTTGATTTTATTTTTGCTCAATTTTGTTTAATGGAGTTCTTTACTTTTCTTTCAAAAACTTATTTTGTGTAAAAAAATTGGTTAATTAGTTTTTGTTCGTTTTATATTGTTTTATATTGTTTTTTTACCTTATTGTTTTTTTAAGAATTTAGAGTTTGGCCTACTACTTGTACCCTTTACACCCTTTACACCAAATATACACCCTTTTAAAAATATGGACACAAATAGTAGTGTTTAATTTAGTTTCACACCTCCTCTAGTTGACCTGAAATGGAAAACTTGATACCATTCGCAAAAAAATCTGTTTACTTTCTTTGATAGCTTGGATACACTTACGCTATTTTGATTTTGTTAAATTTTAAGAGCAGAAGTAGCCCCAAAAGTTTGGACATAATATCCTCAGTTGTTGTGGGGATACTTCAGTTGTTGTGAGATGCCTTATTGGGAATTAGCATTAACACAGTGCATTTTGAATCAATCAACTACGCTGCACAAAATGGCTATATCAAAATTTTGATTGGATGTGATTAGGGCAATGATTGGCGTGGGGAGGGGGGGGCTAGTTGACCTCCAATCACTTTCGACAATGAAAAGGGCACTAGAACTATCAATTTCCAATCGAATGAGCCCTTTTTGAAGTTTCTACGACAACCCCTTCAATATGAAGTGCCCTGCTCTAAAGGAAAAAATAATACATAGTACATTGTGCCAACATTGTTCTTATATGCCCTCAGGGCATAACTTAAAACCCTTGCCCCGAGGTTTGTGGGGGAGTGTCTTCCTCAAAAAATTATTTTCTATCTGGAAATCAAATACGCTGAACAAAATGGCCATCTCAAAATTTTGATTGGATGTGCTTGGGGGAATGATGGGCGGGGAGGGGGGGGGGCTAGTTGCCCTCCAATCATTTTCGACTATTAAAAAGGGTACTAGCCCTTCGAATTTCAAATCGAAGGAACTTTTTTTGAAGTTTTTACCACAACGCCTTCTTTAAAAACATTACATAACCCAAGGGCATAGCTTAAAACCCTTACCTTGAGGAATGTGGGGAGTGTCCTCCTCAAAAAATTATTTTCTATCTGGAAATCAAATACGCTGAACAAAATGGCAATCTCAAAATTTTGATTGGATGTGTTTTGGGGAATGATGGGCGGGGAGGGGGGGGCTAGTTGCCCTCCAATCATTTTCGACTATTAAAAAGGGTACTAGCCCTTCGAATTTCAAATCGAAGGAACTTTTTTTGAAGTTTTTACCACAACGCCTTCTTTAAAAACATTACATAACCCAAGGGCATAGCTTAAAACCCTTACCTTGAGGAATGTGGGGAGTGTCCTCCTCAAAAACGTATTTTCTATCGGGTAATCAACTAGGCTGAACAAAATGGCAATCTCAAAATTTTGATTGGATGTGCTTGGGGAAATGATGGCCGTGGGGGCTGGTTGCCCTCCAATCACTTTCGACTATTAAAAAGAGCACTAGCCTTTTGAATTTCAATTCAAATGAGCCTTTTTTGAAGTTTTTACGACAAATCCTTCTATAAAAACCTTATAGGCCCCCAGGGCATAACTTAAAACCATTGGCCTAAGGGTTGTGGGGGAGTTTTCTCCTCAGAAACACATTTTCTATCTGGAAATCAACTACTCTGAACAAAATGGCTATCTCAAAATTTTGATTGGATGTGTTTGGGGAATTGATAGGATTGGGGGGAGGGGCTTTTTGCCTCACAATCACTTTCGACTATTAAAAAGGGTACTAGCCCTTCGAATTTCCAATCGAATGAGCCTGTTATGAAGTTTCTACGACAACGCCTTCTATTAAAACCTTATATGCCCCCCGGGCATACCTTAAAACCCTTGCCCTGAGGGTTGTTGGGGAGTGTCCTCCTCAAAAACATATTTTCTTTCTGAAAATCAACTACTCTGAACAAAATGGCTATCTCAACATTTTGATTGGATGTGTTCTGGGGGAATGATGGGCATAGGGGGTGGGGGGCTAATTGCCCTCCAATCACTTTCGACTATCAAAAAGGGCACTAGAACTCTCAATTTCCAATCAAATGAGCCCCTTTTGAAGTTTCTACGACGTACCCTTCAATATGAAGTGCCGTGCTCTAAAGGAAAAAAAAATAATTCAGAGCACTTTGTGCCAACATTGTTCTCATATGCCCTCAGGGAATAACTTAAAACCCTTGCCCAGAGGGCTGTGGGGGAGTGTCCTACTCAAAAACATATTTTCTATCTGGAAATCAACTACGCTGAACAAAATGGCTATCTCAAAATTTTGAATGGATGTGTTTGGGGGAATGAAGGAGTCAGGGGGGCTAGTTGCCCTCCAATCACTTTCGACTATTAAAAAGGGCACTAGAACTCTCAATTTCCAATCAAATGAGCCCCTTTTGAAGTTTCTACGACGTACCCTTCAATATGAAGTGCCGTGCTCTAAAGGAAAAAAAAATAATTCAGAGCACTTTGTGACAACATTGTTCTCATATGCCCTCAGGGCATAACTTAAAACCCTTGCCCTGAGGGTTGTGGGAGAGTTTCCTCCTTATAAATATCTACGATAAGGCCTTCTATAAAAACCTTATATGGCCCAAGGGCATTACTTAAAACCTTTGCCCTAAGGGTAGTGGGGGGAGTGTCCTCCTCAAAAATATATTTTCTATCTGGAAATCAACTACGCTGAACAAAATGGCTAAGTCAAAATTTTGATTGGATGTGTTTGCTGGAATAATAGACTTGGAGGGGAAGGGGTTGCCCTCTAATCACTTTCGACTATTAAAAAGGGCTCTAGCCCTTTGAATTTCCAATCTAATGAGCCTTTTTTGAAGTTTCTACGACAACGCTTTATACAAAAACCTTATATGCCCCAGGGCGTAACTTAAGACCCTTGCCCTGAGGGTTGTGGGGGAGTGTCCTTCTCAAAAATATATTTTCTATCTGGAAATCAACTACGCTGAACAAAATGGCTATCTCAAAATTTTGAATGGATGTGTTTGGGGGAATGAAGGAGTCAGGGGGGCTAGTTGCCCTCCAATCACTTTCAACTATTAAAAAGGGCACTAAAACTCTCAATTTCAAATCAAATGAGCCCCTTTTGAAGTTTCTACGACGTACCCTTCAATATGAAGTGCCGTGCTCTAAAGGAAAAAATATAATTCAGAGCACTTTGTGCCAACAATGTTCTCATATGCCCTCAGGGCATAACTTAAAACCCTTGCCCCGAGGGTTGTGGGAGAGTTTACTCCTTAAACATATCTACGATAATGTCTTCTATAAAAGCCTTATATGGCCCAAGGGCATAACTTAAAACCTTTGCCCTAAGGGTAGTGGGGGAGTGTCCTCCTCAAAAATATATTTTTTATCTGGAAATCAACTACTCTGAACAAAATGGCTATCTCAACATTTTGATTGGATGTGTTCTGGGGGAATGATGGGCATAGGGGGTGGGGGGCTAATTGCCCTCCAATCACTTTCTACTATTAAAAAGGGCACTAGAACTCTCAATTTCCAATCAAATGAGCCCCTTTTGAAGTTTCTACGACGTACCCTTCAATATGAAGTGCCGTGCTCTAAAGGAAAAAAAATAATTCAGAGCACTTTGTGCCAACATTGTTCTCATATGCCCTCAGGGAATAACTTAAAACCCTTGCCCAGAGGGCTTTGGGGGAGTGTCCTACTCAAAAACATATTTTCTATTTGGAAATCAACTATGCTGAACAAAATGGCTATCTGAAAATTTTGAATGGATGTGTTTGGGGAAATGAAGAAGTCAGGGGGGCTAGTTGCCCTCCAATCACTTTCGACTATCAAAAAGGGCACTAGAACTCTCAATTTCCAATCAAATGAGCCCCTTTTGAAGTTTCTACGACGTACCCTTCAATATGAAGTGCCGTGCTCTAAAGGAAAAAAAAATAATTCAGAGCACTTTGTGACAACATTGTTCTCATATGCCCTCAGGGCATAACTTAAAAACCCTTGCCCCGAGGGTTGTGGGAGAGTTTCCTCCTTATAAATATCTACGATAAGGCCTTCTATAAAAACCTTATATGGCCTAAGGGCATTACTTAAAACCTTTGCCCTAAGGGTAGTGGGGGAGTGTCCTCCTCAAAAATATATTTTCTATCTGGAAATCAACTACGCTGAACAAAATGGCTAAGTCAAAATTTTGATTGGATGTGTTTGCTGGAATAATAGACTTGGAGGGGAAGGGGTTGCCCTCCAATCACTTTCGACTATTAAAAAGGGCTCTAGCCCTTTGAATTTCCAATCTAATGAGCCTTTTTTGAAGTTTCTACGACAACGCCTTATACAAAAACCTTATATGCCCCAGGGCATAACTTAAGACCCTTGCCCTGAGGGTTGTGGGGGAGTGTCCTTCTCAAAAATATATTTTCTATCTGGAAATCAACTACGCTGAACAAAATGGCTATCTCAAAATTTTGAATGGATGTGTTTGGGGGAATGAAGGAGTCAGGGGGCTAGTTGCCCTCCAATCACTTTCAACTATTAAAAAGGGCACTAAAACTCTCAATTTCCAATCAAATGAGCCCCTTTTGAAGTTTCTACGACGTACCCTTCAATATGAAGTGTCGTGCTCTAAAGGAATAAATATAATTCAGAGCACTTTGTGCCAACAATGTTCTCATATGCCCTCAGGGCATAACTTAAAACCCTTGCCCCGAGGGTTGTAGGGGAGTGTACTCCTTAAACATATCTACGATAATGTCTTCTATAAAAGCCTTATATGGCCCAAGGGCATAACTTAAAACCTTTGCCCTAAGGGTAGTGGGGGAGTGTCCTCCTCAAAAATATATTTTTTATCTGGAAATCAACTACGCTGAAAAAAATGGCTAAGTCAAAATTTTGATTGGATGTGTTGGCGGGAATAATAGGCTTGGGGGGGCTAGTTGCCCTCCAATCACTTTCGACTATTAAAAAGGGCACTAGCCCTTTGAATTTCCAATCGAATGAGCCTTTTTTGAAGTTTCTACGACAACGCCTTATACAAAAACCATATATGCCCCAAGGGCATAACTTAAGACCCTTGCCCTGAGGATTGTGGGGGAGTGTCCTTCTCAAAAATATATTTTCTATCTGGAAATCAACTACGCTGAACAAATGACTATCTCAAAATTTTGATTGGAGGTGTTTTGGGGAAGGATGGGCGTGGAAGGAGCCTACTGCCTTCCAATAACTTTCGACTATTAAAAAGGGTACTAGCCCTTCGAATTTCCAATCGAATGAGCCCCTTTTGAAGTTTCTATGACGTACCCTTCAATATGAAGTGCCGTGCTCTAAAGGAAAAAAAAAATAATTCAGAGCACTTTGTGCCAACATTGTTCTCAATGCCCTCAGGGAATAACTTAAAACCCTTGCCCAGAGGGCTTTGGGGGAGTGTCTTATTAAAAACATATTTTCTATTTGGAAATCAACTATGCTGAACAAAATGGCTATCTGAAAATTTTGAATGGATGTGTTTGGGGAAATGAAGGAGTCAGGGGGGCTAGTTGCCCTCCAATCACTTTCTACTATCAAAAAGGGCATTAAAACTCTCAATTTCCAATCAAATGAACCCCTTTTGAAGTTTCTACGACGTACCCTTCAATAGGAAGTGTCGTGCTCTAAAGGAAAAAAAAATAATTCAGAGCACTTTGTGACAACATTGTTCTCATATGCCCTCAGGGCATAACTTAAAACCCTTGCCCCGAGGGTGTGTGGGGGAGTGTCCTCCTTAAACATATCTACGATAACGCCTTCTATAAAAACCTTATATGGCCCAAGGGCATTACTTAAAACCTTTGCCCTAAGGGTAGTGGGGGGAGTGTCCTCCTCAAAAATATATTTTCTATCTGGAAATCAACTACGCTGAACAAAACGGCTAAGTCAAAATTTTGATTGGATGTGTTTGCGGGAATAATAGGCTTGGAGGGGGGGGTTGCCCTCCAATCACTTTCGACTATTAAAAAGGGCTCTAGCCCTTTGAATTTCCAATCTAATGAGCCTTTTTTGAAGTTTCTACGACAACGCTTTATACAAAAACCTTATATGCCCCAGGGCATAACTTAAAACCCTTGCCCTGAGGGTTGTGGGGGAGTTTCCTTCTCAAAAATATATTTTATATCTGGAAATCAACTACGCTGAACAAAATGGCTATCTCAAAATTTTGAATGGATGTGTTTGGGGGAATGAAGGAGTCAGGGGGGCTAGTTGCCCTCCAATCACTTTCGACTATTAAAAAGGGCACTAAAACTCTCAATTTCCAATCAAATGAGCCCCTTTTGAAGTTTCTACGACGTATCCTTCAATATGAAGTGCCGTGCTCTAAAGGAAAAAATATAATTCAGAGCACTTTGTGCCAACATTGTTCTCATATGCCCTCAGGGCATAACTTAAAACCCTTGCCCCGAGGGTTGTAGGGGAGTTTACTCCTTAAACATATCTACGATAATGTCTTCTATAAAAGCCTATATGGCCCAAGGGCATAACTTAAAACCTTTGCCCTAAGGGTAGTGGGGGAGTCTCCTCCTCAAAAATATATTTTCTATCTGGAAATCAACTTCGCTGAACAAAATGGCTAAGTCAAAATTTTGATTGGATGTGTTTGCGGGAATAATAGGCTTGGGGGGCTAGTTGCCCTCCAATCACTTTCGACTATTAAAAAGGGCACTAGCCCTTTGAATTTCCAATCGAATGAGCCTTTTTTGAAGTTTCTACGACAACGCCTTATACAAAAACCATATATGCCCCAAGGGCATAACTTAAGACCCTTGCCCTGAGGATTGTGGGGGAGTGTCCTTCTCAAGAATATATTTTCTATCTGGAAATCAACTACGCTGAACAAATGACTATCTCAAAATTTTGATTGGAGGTGTTTTGGGGAAGGATGGGCCTGGAAGGAGCCTGTTGCCCTCCAATAACTTTCGACTATTAAAAAGGGTACTAGCCCTTCGAATTTCCAATCGAATGAGCCTTTTTGGAAGTTTCTACGACAACGCCTTCTATAAAAGCCTTATATGCCCCCAGGACATAAGTTAAAACCCTTGCCCTGAGGGTTGTGGGGGAGTGTCCTCCTCAAAAACACATTTTCTGTTTAGAAATCAACTACGCTGAACAAAATGGCTATCTAGATATTTGGATTGGATGTGTTTGGGGAAATTATGGGCTTGGGGGGGGGGCTAGTTGCCCTCCAATCACTTTTGACTATTAAAAAGGGCACTAGTCCTTTGAATCTCCAATCGAATGAGCCTTTTTTTAAGTTTCTACGACAACGCCTTCTATAAAAACCTTATATGCCCCAAGGGCATAACTTAAAACCCTTGCCCTGAGGGTAGTGGGGGAGTATCCTCCTCAAAAATATATTTTCTATCTGGAAATCAACTACGCTGAACAAAATGGCTAAGAAAAAATTTTGATTGGATGTGTTTTTGGGAATAATAGGCTTGGGGGGGGGACTAGTTGCCCTCTAATCACTTTCGACTATTAAAAAGGGCACTAGCCCTTTGAATTTCCAATCGAATGAGCCTTTTTTGAATTTTCTACGACAATGCCTTATACAAAAACCTTATATGCCCCCAGGACATAACTTAAGACCCTTTCCCTGAGGGTTTTGGGGGAGTTTCCTCCTCAAAAACATATTTTCTATGTGTAAATCAACTACGCTGAACAAAATGGCTATCTCAAAATTTTGATTGGAGGTGTTTGGGGGAATGATGGGCGTGGAAGGAGCCTGTTGCCCTCCAATCACTTTCAACTATTAAAAAGGGCAATAGCCCTTTGAATTTCCAATCGAATGAGCCTGTTTTGAAGTTTCTACGACAATGCCTTCTATAAAAACCTTATATGCCCCCAGGATATAACTTAAAACCCTTGCCCTGAGGGTTGTGGGGGAGTGTCCTCCTCAAAAACACATTTTCTGTTTCGAAATCAACTACGCTGAACAAAATGGCTATCTAGAAATTTGGATTGGATGCGTTTGGGGAAATTATGGGCTTTGGGGGGCGACTAGTTGCCCTCCAATCACTTTTGACTATTAAAAAGGGCACTAGTCCTTTGAATCTCCAGTCGAATGAGCCTTTTTTAAGTTTTTACCACAACGCCTTCTGTAAAAACCTTATATGGCCCATGTGCCTAACTTAAAACCCTTGCCCTGAGGGTAGTGGGGGAGTATCCTCCTCAAAAATATATTTTCTATCTGGAAATCAACAACGCTGAACAAAATGGCTAAGTCAAAATTTTGATTGGATGTGTTTGTGGGAATAATAGGCTTGGGGGGGGCTAATTGCCCTCCAATCACTTTCGACTATTAAAAAGAGCAATAACCCTTTGAATTTCAAATCGAATGAGCCTTTTTTGAAGTTTCTACGACAACGTCTTATACAAAAACCTTATATGCCCCCAGGACATAACTTAAGACCCTTTTCCTGAGGGTTGTTGGGGAGTGTCCTTCTCAAAAACATATTTTCTATCTGTAAATCAACTACGCTGAACAAAATGGCTATCTCAAAATTTTGATTGAAGGTGTTTGGGGGAATGATGGGCGTGGAAGGAGCCTGTTGCCCTCCAATCACTTTCGACCATTAAAAAGAGCAATAACCCTTTGAATTTCAAATCGAATGAGCCTGTTTTGAAGTTTCTACGACAACACCTTCTATAAAAACCTTATATGGCCCCAGGACATAACTTAAAACCCTTGCCCTGAGGGTTGTGGGGGAGTGTCTCCTTAAAAACACATTTTCTGTTTGGAAATCAACTACGCTGAACAAAATGGCTATCTAGAAATTTGGATTTGATGTGTTCGGGGAAATTATGGGCTTGGGAGGGGGCTAGTTGCCCTCCAATCACTTTTGACTATTAAAAAGGGCACTAGTCCTTTGAATCTCCAATCGAATGAGCCTTTTTTTAAGTTTCTACGACAACGTCTTCTATAAAAACCTTATATGACCCAAGGGCATAACTTAAAATCCTTGCCCTGAGGGTAGTGGGGGAGTATCCTCCTCAAAAATATATTTTCTATCTGGAAATCAACTACGCTGAACAAAATGGCTATCCCAAAATTTTGATTGGAGGTGTTTGGGGGAATGATGGGCGTGGAAGGAGCCTGTTGCCCTCCAATCACTTTCTACTATTAAAAACGGCAATAGTCCTTTGAATTTCCAATCGAATGAGCCTGTTTTGAAGTTTCTACGACAACGCCTTCTATAAAAACCTTATATGCCCCCTGGACATAACTTAAAACCCTTGCCCTGAGGTTTGTGGGGGAGTGTCCTCCTCAAAAACACATTTTCTGTTTGGAAATCAACTACGCTGAACAAAATGGCTATCTAGAAATTTGGATTGGATGTGTTTGGGGAAATTATGGGCTTGGGGGGGTCTAGTTGCCCTCCAATCACTTTTGACTATTAAAAAGGGCACTAGTCCTTTGAATCTCCAATCGAATGAGCCTTTTTTTAAGTTTCTACGACAACGCCTTCTATAAAAACCTTATATGACCCAAGGGCATAACTTAAAACCCTTGCCCTGAGGGTAGTGGGGGAGTATCCTCCTCAAAAATATATTTTCTATCTGGAAATCAACTACGCTGAACAAAATGGCTATCCCAAAATTTTGATTGGAGGTGTTTGGGGGAATGATGGGCGTGGAAGGAGCCTGTTGCCCTCCAATCACTTTCGACTATTAAAAAGGGCAATAGTCCTTTGAATTTCCAATCAAATGAGCCTGTTTTGAAGTTTCTACGACAACACCTTCTATAAAAACCTTATATGCCCCCTGGACATAACTTAAAACCCTTGCCCTGAGGGTTGTGGGGGAGTGTCCTCCTCAAAAACACAATTTCTGATTGGAAATCAACTACGATGAACAAAATGGCTATCTAGAAATTTGGATTGGATGAGTTTGGGGAAATTATGGGCTTGGGGGGGGTCTAGTTGCCCTCCAATCACTTTTGACTATTAAAAAGGGCACTAGTCCTTTGAATCTCCAATCAAATGAGCCTGTTTTTAAGTTTCTACGACAATGCCTTCTATAAAAACCTTATATGGCCCAAGGGCATAACTTAAAACCCTTGCCCTGAGGGTAGTGGGGGAGTATCCTCCTCAAAAATATATTTTCTATCTGGAAATCAACTACGCTGAACAAATGGCTAAGTCAAAATTTTGACTGGATGTGTTTGCGGGAATAATAGGCTTGGGTGGGGGGCTAGTTGCCCTCCAATCACTTTCGACTATTAAAAAGGGCACTAGCCCTTTGAATTTCCAATCGAATGAGTCTTTTTTGAAGTTTCTACGACAACGCCTTCTATAAAAACCTTATATGCCCCCAGGACATAACTTAAGACCCTTTCCCTGAGGGTTGTGGGGGAGTGTCCTTCTCAAAAACATATTTTCTATCTGGAAATAAACTACGCTGAATAAAATGGCTATCTCAAAATTTTGATTGGAGGTGTTTGGGGGAATGATGGGCGTGGAAGGTGCCTGTTGCCCTCCAATCACTTTCGACTATTAAAAAGGGCAACAGCCCTTTGAATTTCCAATCGAATGAGCCTGTTTTGAAGTTTTCTACGACAACATTTTCTATAAAAACCTTATATGCCCCGAGGACATAACTTAAAACCCTTGCCCTGAGGGTTGTGGGGGAGTGTCCTCCTCAAAAACACATTTTCTGTTTAAAAATCAACTATGCTGAACAAAATGGCTATCTAGATATTTGGATTGGATGTGTTTGGGGAAATTATGGGCTTGGGGGGGGGCTAGTTGCCCTCCAATCACTTTTGACTATTAAAAAGGGCACTAGTCCTTTGAATCTCCAATCGAATGAGCCTTTTTTTTAAGTTTCTACGACAACACCTTCTATAAAAACCTTATATGCCCCCAGGACATAACTTAAAACCCTTGCGCTGAGGGTTGTGGGGGAGTGTCCTCCTCAAAAACACATTTTCTGTTTAGAAATCAACTACGCTGAACAAAATGGCTATCTAGATATTTGGATTGGATGTGTTTGTGGAAATTATGGGCTTGGGGGGGGGGGGGGGTAGTTGCCCTCCAATCACTTTTGACTATTAAAAAGGGCACTAGTCCTTTGAATCTCCAATCGAATGAGCCTTTTTTTAAGTTTCTACGACAACGCCTTCTAAAAAAACCTTATATGCCCCAAGGGCATAACTTAAAACCCTTGCCCTGAGGGTAGTGGGGGAGTATCCTCCTCAAAAATATATTTTCTATCTGGAAATCAACTACGCTGAACAAAATGGCTAAGTCAAAATTTTTATTGGATGTGTTTTTGGGAATAATAGGCTTGGGGGGGGCTAGTTGCCCTCCAATCACTTTCGACTATTAAAAAGGGCACTAGCCCTTTGAATTTCCAATCGAATGAGCCTTTTTTTAATTTTCTACGACAACGCCTTATACAAAAACCTTATATACCCCCAGGACATAACTTAAGACCCTTTCCCTGAGGGTTTTGGGGGAGTGTCCTTCTCAAAAACATATTTTCTATCTGTAAATCAACTACGCTGAACAAAATGGCTATCTCGAAATTTTGATTGGAGGTGTTTGGGGGAATGATGGGCGTGGAAGGAGCCTGTTGCCCTCCAATCACTTTCGACTATTAAAAAGGGCAATAGCCCTTTGAATTTCCAATTGAATGAGCCTGTTTTGAAGTTTCTACGACAATGCCTTCTATAATAACCTTATATGCCCCCAGGACATAACTTAAAACCCTTGCCCTGAGGGTTTTGGGGGAGTGTCCTTCTCAAAAACATATTTTCTATCTGTAAATCAACTACGCTGAACAAAATGGCTATCTAGAAATTTGGATTGGATCCGTTTGGGGAAATTATGGGCTTGGGGGGGGGGACTAGTTGCCCTCCAATCACTTTTGACTATTAAAAAGGGCACTAGTCCTTTGAATCTCCAATCCAATGAGCCTTTTTTTAAGTTTCTACCACAACGCCTTCTGTAAAAACCTTATATGGCCCATGTGCATAACTTAAAACCCTTGCCCTGAGGGTAGTGGGGGAGTATCCTCCTCAAAAATATATTTTCTATCTGGAAATCAACAACGCTGAACAAAATGGCTAAGTCAAAATTTTGATTGGATGTGTTTGTGGGAATAATAGGCTTGGGGGGCTAGTTGCCCTCCAATCACTTTCGACTATTAAAAAGAGCACTAGCCCTTTGAATTTCCAATCGAATGAGCCTATTTTGAAGTTTCTACGACGACGCCCTATAATCACTGTTTGGAGCCTGTTGCCCTCCAATCACTTTCGACTATTAAAAAGGGAAACAGCCCTTTGAATTTCCAATCAAATGAGCCTGTTTTGAAGTTTCTACGACAAAGCCTTCTATAAAACCTTATATGCCCCCAGGACATAACTTAAAACCCTTGCCCTGAGGGTTGTGGGGGAGTGTCCTCCTCAAAAACATATTTTCTATTTGAAAATCAACTACGCTGAACAAAATGGCTATCTAGAAATTTTAATTGGATGTGTTGGGGGAATGATGGGCGTGGGGGGGCTAGTTTCCCTTCAATCACTTTCGACTATTAAAAAAGGCCCTAGAACTCTCGATTGCCAATAGAATGAGCCCCTTTTGAAGTCTCTACGACGACTCCTTCCATATGAAGTGCCCTGCTCTAAAGTAAAAAGATAATATATTGTAATTTTGCCAACATTGTTCTTATATGCCCTCAGGACATAACTTAAATTTCTTGCCCCAAGGGTTATGGAGGAGTGTCCTCCTCAAAAACATATTTTCTATCTGGAAAGCAACTACGCTGATCAAAATGGCTATCTGAAAATTTTGATTGGATTTGTTTGAGGGAATGATGGGTGGGGGGGGCTAGTTGCCCTCCAACCACTTTCAACTATTAAATAGGCCACTAGTCCTTTGAATTTCCAATCGAATGAGCTTTTTTCGAAGTTTCTAACGACAGCGCCTTATTTAAAAACCTTACATGATCCCAGGGCATAACTTAATACCCTTGCCTTGCGGGCTGTGGGGGAGTGTCCTCCTCAAAAACATATTTTCTATATGATAATCAAGTAGGCTGACCAAAATGGCTATCTCAAAATTTTGAATGGATGGGTTTGGGGAAATGATGGGCGTGGTGGGGGGGGGGGCTATTTGCCCTCCAATCACTTTCGAATATTAAAAAGGGCACTAGCCTTTTAAATTTTAAATCGGATGAATATTTTTTGAAGTTTCTACGACAACTCCTTCTATAAAAACCTTATATGCCCCCAGGGCATAACTTAAAACCATTGCCCTGAGGGTTGTGGGGGAGTTTCCTCCTCAGAAACACCTTTTCTATCTGGAAATCAACTACTCTTAACAAAATGGCTATCTCAAAATACTGATTGGATGTGTTTGGAGAATTGATGGGATTGGGGGGGGGCTTCTTGCCTCCCAATCACTTTCGAATATTAAAAAGGGTACTAGCCCTTCGAATTTCCAATCGAATGAGCCTGTTATGAAGTTTCTACGACAACGCCTTCTATAAAAACCTTATAAGCCCACCGGGCATGCCTTAAAACCCTTGCCCTGAGGGTTGTTGGGGAGTGTCCTCCTCAAAAACATATTTTCTATCTGGAAATCAACTACGCTGAACAAAATGGCTATCTCAACATTTTGATTGGATGTGTTCTGGGGGAATGATGGGCATAGGGGGGGGGGGGCTAATTGCTCTCCAATCACTTTCGACTATTAAAAATGGCACTAGAACTCTCAATTTCCAATCGAATGAGCCCCTTTTGAAGTTTCTACGACGTACCCTTCAATATGAAGTGGCGTGCTCTAAAGGAAAAAAAATAATTCAGAGCACTTTGTGCCAACATTGTTCTCATAGGCCCTCAGGGCATAACTTAAAACCCTTGCCCCGAAGGTTGTGGGGGAGTGTCCTCCTTAAACATATCTACGATAACGCCTTCTATAAAAACCTTATATGGCCCAAGGGCGTAACTTAAAACCTTTGCCCTAAGGGTTAGGGGGGAGTGTCCTCCTCAAAAATATATTTTCTATCTGGAAATCAACTACGCTGAACAAAATGGCTAAGTCAAAATTTTGATTGGATGTGTTTGCGGGAATAATAGGCTTGGGGGGGGGGGGGGGCGAGTTGCCCTCCAATCACTTTCAACTATTAAAAAGGGCTCTAGCCCTTTGAATTTCCAATCGAAAGAGCCTTTTTTGAAGTTTTTACGACAACGTCCTATACAAAAACCTTATATGCCCCCAGGGCATAACTTAAGAGCCTTGCCCTGAGGGTTGTGGGGGAGTGTCCTTCTAAAAAATATATTTTCTATCTGGAAATCAACTACGCTGAACAAAATGGCTATCTCAAAATTTTGAATGGATGTGCTTGGGGGGATGTGTTTGTGGGAATAATAGGCTTGGGGGGCTAGTTGCCCTCCAATCACTTTCGACTATTAAAAAGGGCTCTAGCCCTTTGAATTTCCAATCGAGAGAGTCTTTTTTGAAGTTTCTATGACAACGCCTTATACAAAAACCTTGTATGCCCCCAGGGCATAACTTAAGACCCTTGCCCTGAGGGTTGTGGGGGAGTGTCCTTCTCAAAAACATATTTTCTATCTGGAAATCAACTACGCCGAACAAAATGGCTATCTCAAAATTTTGATTGGAGGTGTTTGGGGGAAGGATGGGCGTGGAAGGAGCCTGTTGCCCTCCAATTACTTTCGACTATTAAAAAGGGTACTAGCCCTTCGAATTTCCAATCGAATGAGCCTGTTTTGAAGTTTCTACGACAAAGCCTTCTATAAATCCTTATATGCCCCCAGGACATAACTTAAACCCTTGCCCTGAGGGTTGTGGGGGAGTGTCCTCCTCAAAAACACATTTTCTGTATGGAAATCAACTACGCTGAACAAAATAGCTATCTAGAAATTTGGATTGGATGTGTTTGGGGAAATAATGGGCTTGGGAGGGGGGCTAGTTGCCCTCCAATCACTTTTGACTATTAAAAAGGGCACTAGTCCTTTGAATCTCCAATCGAATAAGCCTTTTTTTTAGTTTCTACGACAACGCCTTCTATAAGAGCCTTAAATGGCCCAAGGGCATAACTTAAAACCCTTGCCCTGAGGGTAGTAGGGGAGTATCCTCCTCAAAAATATATTTTCTATCTGGAAATCAACTACGCTGAACAAAATGGCTATCTAGAAATTTTAATTGGATATTTTGGGGGAATAATGGGCGTGGGGGGGGGCTAGTTTCCCTTCAATCATTTTCGACTATTAAAAAGGGCCCTAGAACTCTCGATTGCCAAAGAATGAGCCCCTTTTGAAGTCTCTACGACGACCCCTTCCATATGAAGTGCCCTGCTCTAAAGTAAAAAGATAATATATTGTAATTGTGCCAACATTGTTCTTATATGCCCTCAGGGCATAACTTAAAATTCTTGCCCCAAGGGTTATGGAGGAGTGTCCTCCTCAAAAACATATTTTCTATCTGGAAATCAACTACGCTGATCAAAATGGCTATCTCAAAATTTTGATTGGATTTGTTTGAGGGAATGATGGGCGTGGGGGGGATAGTTGCCCTCCAACCAGTTTCAACTATTAAAAAGGGCACTATTCCTTTGAATATCCAATCGAATGAGCTTTTTTTGAAGTTTCTACGACAATGCCTTCTTTAAAAACCTTACATGATTCCAGGGCATAACTTAATACCCTTACCTTGCAGGCTGTGGGGGAGTGTCCTCCTCAAAAACATATTTTTTCTATATGATTATCAAGTAGGCTGAACAAAATGGCTATCTCAAAATTTTGAATGGATGGTTTGGGGAAATGATGGGCGGGGGGGGGATATTTGCCCTCCAATCACTTTCGAATATTAAAAAGGGCACTAGCCTTTTAGATTTTAAATCGGATGAACCCTTTTTTGAAGTTTTCTACGACAACACCTTCTATAAAAACCTTTTACGCCCCCAGGGCATAACTTAAAACCCTTGCCTTGAGGGTTGTGGGGGAGTTTTTTTCCTCAAACACATATATTCTACCTGGAACTAAACTATGCTGAACAAAATTACTATTTCAAAATTTTGATTGGATGTGTTTGGGGGAGTGATGGGCATGGGTGGGGGGAGGGGAGGGGGCTTGTTGCCCCAAATCACTTTTGACTATTAAAAACGGTACTAGCCCTTCGAATTTCCAATCGAATGAGCCTCTTTTGAAATTTCTACGACAACGCCTTCTATAAAAAACCTTATATGCCCCCAGGTCATAACTTAAAACCCTTGCCCTGAGGGATTTGGGGGAGTTTTCCTCCTCAAAAACATATTTTCTTTCTGGAAATCAATTACGCTGAACAAATGGTTATCTCATAATTTTGATTGAATGTGTTTGGGGTAATGATGGGCATGGAGGGCATGTTGCCCCAAAATCACTTTCGACTATTAAAAAGGGTATTAGCCTTTCGAATTTCCAATCGAATGAGCCTGTTTTGAAGTTTATACGACAACGCCTTCTATAAAAACCTTATATGCTCCCGGCATATCTTAAAACCCTTGCCCTGAGGGTTTCGGGGAGTGCCCTCCTCAAAAAAATATTTTTCCATCTGGAAATCAACTACGCTGAACAAAATGGCTATCTCGAAATTTTGATTGGATGTGTCCTGGGGGAGTGTTTGCGTGGGGGGGGGGCTTATTGCCCTCCAATCACTTTCGACTGTTAAAAAGGGCACTAGAACTCTCAATTTCCAATCGAATAAGCCCCTTTTGAAGTTTCTATGACGACCCCTTCAATATGAAGTGCCGTGCTCTAAAGGAAAAAAAATAATACATAGTACTTTGTGCCAACATTGTTCTTATATGCCCTCAGGGCATAACTTAAAACCCTTGCCCAGAGGGTTATGGAGGAGTGTCCTCCTCAGAAACATATTTTCTATCTGGAAATCAACTACGCTGAACAAAATGGCTATCTAGAAATTTTAATTGGATTTGTTGGGGGAATGATGGGCGTGTGGGGGGCTACTTTCCCTAGGCTGAACAAAATGGCTATCTCAAAATTTTCAATAGATGGGTTTGGGGTAATGTCGGGCGTGGGGGGGGGCTATTTGCCCTCCAATCACTTTAGACTTTTAGAAAGGGTACTAGCCTTTTAAATTTTAAATCGGATGATCCTTTTTTGAAGTTTCTACGACAACACCTTCTATAAAAACATTATAAGTTATGCCCCCAGGGCATAACCTAAAAGCCTTGCCTTGAGGGTTTTGTGGGAGTTTTTTCCTCAAAAACATATATTCTATCTGGAAATCAACTACGCTGAACAAAATGGGTATCTCAAAATTTTGATTGGTCGGTGGGGGGGCTAGTTGCCCTCCAATCACTTTCGAATATTAAAAAGGTCACTAGTCCTTTGAATTTCCAATCGAATGAGTTTTTTTAACTTTCTACGACAACGTCTTCTTTAAAAACGTTACATGACCCCAGGGCATAAATTAATACCCTTGCCCTGAGGCCTATGGGGGAGTTTCCTCCTCAAAAACATATTTTCTATCTGGTAATCAATTAGGCTGAACAAATTGGCTATCTCAAAATTTGGAATGGATATGTTTGGGGAAATAATGGGCGTGGGGGAGGCGCTATTTGCCCTCCAATCACTTTCGACTATTAAAAAGGGCACTAGCCTTTTAAATTTTAAATCCGATGAACCTTTTTTTGAAGTTTCTACGACAACACCTTCTATAAAAACATTATAAGTTATGCCCCCAGGGCATAACCTAAAAGCCTTGCCTTGAGGGTTTTGTGGGAGTTTTTTCCTCAAAAACATATATTCTATCTGGAAATCAACTACGCTGAACAAAATGGGTATCTCAAAATTTTGATTGGATGTGTTTGGGGGAAAAATGGGCTTGAGGGGGGGTGTGCCCCCAATCAATTTCGACTATCACTTTTGAGTATTAAAAAGGGTACTAGCCCTTCGAATTTCCAATCGAATGATCCTCTTCTGAAATTTCTACGACAACACCTTCTATAAAAACCTTATATGCCCCAAGGGCATAACTTAACCCCCTTGCCTAAGGGTTGTGGGGGAGTTTCCTCCTCAAAAACATATTTTCTGTCTGGAAATCAACTACGCTGAACAAAATGGCTATCTCAAAATTTTTATTGAATGTGTTTGGGGTAATGATGGGCTTGGGGGGCCTGTTGCCCCACAATCACTTTCGACTATTAAATAGGGCCCTAAAAGTCTCGATTTCCAAAAGACTGAGCCCCTTTTGAAGTCTCTACGACTAACCCTTCCATATGAAGTGCCCTGCTCTAAAGTAAAAAGATAATATATTGTACATTGTGCCAACATTGTTCTTATATGACCCCAGGGCATAACTTAAAACCCTTGCCCTAAGGGATATGGGAGAATGTCTTCCTCAAAACATATTTTCTATCTGGTAATCAAGTAGGCTGAACAAAATGGCTATCTCAAAATTTTGAATGGATGTGTTTGGGGAAATGATGGGCGTATGGGGGGGGGGGGGCTATTTGCCCTCCAATCACTTTCGACTATTAAAAAGGGCACTAGCTTTTTGAATTTCAAATCGGATGAATCTTTTTTGAAGTTTCTATGGCAACACCTTCTATAAAAACCTTATATGCCCCAGGGCATAACTTAAAACCCTTACCTTGAGGGTTGTGGGGGATTTTTTTCCTCAAAAAAATATATTCTATCTGGAAATTAACTACGCTGAACAAAATAGTTGTCTCAAAATTTTGATTGGATGTGTTTGGGAGAAATATGGGCTTGCGGGGGGGGGGCTTGTTGCCTCCAATCACTTTTGACTATTAAAACAGGTACTAGCCCTTCGAATTTCCAATCGAATGAGCCTCTTTTGAAATTTCTACGACAACGCCTTCTATAAAAACCTTATATGCCCCCCGGGCATAACTTAAAAGCCTAGCCCTGAGAGTTGTGGGGGAGTTTCCTCCTCAAAAACATATTTTCTATCTGGAAATTAACTACGCTGAACAAAATAGTTGTCTCAAAATTTTGATTGGATGTGTTTGGGGGAATGATGAGCATGGGGGGGGGGCTTGTTGCCCCCCAATCACTTTTGACTATTAAAAAGGGTACTAGCCCTTCGAATTTCCAATCGAATGAGTCTGTTTTGAAGTTACTATGACAACGCCTTCTATAAAAACCTTATCCCCCCGGGCATGCCTTAAAACCCTTGCCCCGAGGGTTTTGGGGGAGTATCCTCCTCAAAACATATTTTCTATCTGGTAATCAAGTAGGCTGAACAAAATGGCTCTCTCAAATTCTGAATGGATGTTTTTGGAGAAATGATGGGCGTGTGGGGGGGGGGGGGTTATTTGCCCTCTAATCACTTTCGACTATTGAAAAGGGCACTAGCCTTTTAAATTTTAAATCGGATGAACCTTTTTAGAAGTTTCTACGACAATGCCTTCTTTAAAAACCTTATATGCCCCAGGGCATAACTTAAAACCCTTGCCTTGAGGGTTGTGGGGAAGTTTTTTCCTCAAAATCATATATTCTATCTGGAAATAAACTACGCTGAACAAAATCGCTATCTCAAAATTTTGATTGGATTTGTTTGGGAGAAATATGGGCTTGGGGGGGGGGGGTCTTGTTGCCACCAATCACTTTTGACTATTAAAAAGGGCGCTAGACTCTCAATTTCCTATCAAATGAGCAGAAACCCTTTTGAAGTTTCTACGACGGCCACTTCCATATGAAGT
Organism: Artemia sinica; assembly: GCA_027921565.1. NCBI lineage: Eukaryota > Metazoa > Arthropoda > Branchiopoda > Anostraca > Artemiidae > Artemia > Artemia sinica. The sequence continues at coordinate 11,685,571 of CM051258.1, forward strand.
GCCCAGCTCTAAAGGAAAAAAAAAACAATAAATAGTACATTGTGCCAACATCGTGCTTATATGCCCTCAGGGCCTAAAACCCTTGCCGCGAGGGTTGTGGGAAGTGTCCTCTTCAAAACATATTTTCTATCTGGAAATCAACTACGCTGAATAAAATGGCTATCTCAAAATTTGGATTGGATATGTTTCGGGAAATGATGGGCGTGGGGGGGGGGGGGGGGGGGGCTAGTTGCCCTCCATTCACTTTCGACAATTAAAAAGGGCACTAGCCCTTTGAATTTCCATCCGAATGAGCCTTTTTTGAAGTTTCTATGCCAATGCTTTCTGTAAAAACCTTATATTCCCCAGGGCATAACTTAAAACCAATTGCCATGAGGGTTGCGGGGAGTGTCCTCCTCAAAAACATATTTTCTATCTGGAAATCAACTAAGCTGAACAAAATGGCTATCTCAAATTTTGATTGGATGTGTCTTCGGGAATAATAGTCGCGGGGGAGGGGGGGGGGGGCTAGTTGCCCTCCAATCACTTTCGACTATTAAAAAGGGCACTGGCACTTTGAATTTCCAATCGAATGAGCCTTTTTTAAAGTTTCTACGACAACACCTTATAGAAATCTTTAAAGCCCCCAGGGCATAACTTAAAACCCTTGCCCTGAGGATTGTGGGGGAGTATCCTTCTCAAAAACATATTTTCTGTCTGGAAATCAACTACGCTTAACAAAATGGCTATCTCAAAATTTTGATTGGATGTGTTTATGGGAATGATTGGCGTGGGGGGACTAGTTGCCTCCCAATCACTTTCGACTATTAAAAAGGGTACTAGCCCTTCAAAATTCCAATCGAATGAGCCTGTTTTGAAGTTTCTAAGACAACAGCTTCTATAAAAACTTTATATGCCCCCAGGGCATAACTTAAAACCCTTGCCCCGAGGGTTATGGAAGAGTGTCTTCCTCAAAAACATATTTTCTATCTGGAAATCAACTACGCTGAACAAAATGACTATCTCAAATTTTTACTGGATTCGTTTGGAGGAATGATGGGCGTGGGGGGGGGGGGGGGGCTAGTTGCCCTCCAATCAGTTTTCGACTGTTAAAAAGGGCACTAGTTCTTTGAATTTCCAATCGAATGAGCTTTTTTGAAGTTTCTACGACAACGCCTTCTTTAAAAACCTTACATGACCCCAGGGCATAACTTAATACCCTTGCCCTGAGGGCTCTGGGGGAGCGTCCTCCTCAAAAACATATTTTCTATCTGGTAGTCAAGTAGGCTGAACAAAATGGTTATCTCAAAATATTGATTGGATGTGTTTGGGGAAAAGATGGGCGTGGGGGGGGGGGCTAGTTGCCCTCCAATCACTTTTGACTATTGAAAAGGGCACTAGCCTTTTGTATTTCAAATCGAGTGAGCTTTTTTTGAAGTTTCTATGACAAAGCCTTCTTTTAAAAACCTTATATGCCCCCAGGGCGTAACTTAAAACCCTTGCCCTGAGGGTTGCGGGGGAGTTTCCTCCTCAAAAACATATTTTCTATCTGGAAATTAACTACGCTGAACAAAATGGCAATCTCGAAATTTTGATTGGATTTGTTTGGGGGACGGATGGGCGTTGGGGGGAAGGGGGCTAGTTGCCCTCCAATCGCTTTCGACTATTAAAAAGGGCACGAGCCACCCCAATTCCAATCGAATCAGCCCTTTTCGAAGTTTATCTGACAACTCCTTCGATACGAAGTGCCTGTCTATGAAAGAAAAAAAACATATTGTGGCCACATCGTTCTTTACTTACGCAGCGCTAGCGCTTTGCCTATAATTGAGATAGGGAATGATCATACTGTATTACGCTTATATACAATGGTTTTAACTTCATAGGAGTGGAGACCATTAGGCTTAGATCTCTCTACCACAGCACCTACTCCATTTCATTATCATAGGCAGGCGCAATAGCTCTGCCTCCGTAAAGAACGATGTTGGCACAATGTATTTTTTTTTTTTTTGGTTTTAGAACAGGGCACTTCGTATCGAAGGATTTGTCATAGAAACTTCGAAAAGGGCTCATTCGATTGGAAATTGAAAGGGCTGGTGCCCTTTTTTAATAGTCAAAAGTGATTGGAGGGCAACTAACCTCCCTCTCATGCCCACCATTTCCCCAAACACATTCAATCAAATTTTGAAATAATCATTTTGTTCAACGTAGTTGAAAGTTCTGGAAATTAGGTCTTTAAGAGGACAACCCCCCCCCCCCCACCACAGACTTCCGGGTATGGGTTGTAAGTTATGCCCTGGGGCATATAAGATTTTTACAGAAAGTGTTGTCGTAGAAACTTCAAAAAGGGCTCATTCGATTGGAAATTGAAAGGGCTGGTGCCCTTTTTAATAGTCGAAAGTGATTGGAGAACAACTAACCTCCCTCTCATGTCCACCATTTCCCCAAACACATTCAATTAAAATTTTGAGATAGCCATTTTGTTCAACTTAGTTGAAAGTTCTGGAAATTAGGTCTTTAAGGATGACATACCCCCTCCCCACAAACCTCCAGGAATGAGTTGTAAGTTATGCCCTGGGGGCATATAAGGTTCTTATAGAAAGTGTTATTATAGAAACTTAAAAAAGAGCTCATTCGATTGGAAACTGAAAATGCTAGTGCCCTTTTTAATAGTCAAAAGTGATTGAGGGCAACTAACCCCCCCTCTCACGCCCACCATTGCCCAAACGCTTCAATCAAAATTTAGAGATAAAGATGTTGTTCAACTTAGTTTTAAAGTTCTAGAAATTAGATCTTTGAGGATGACAACCCCCCCTCCCCAAACCACCCACCCGGCAATGGTCTCAAGCTATACCCAGGGGGGCATAAAAGGTTTTTATGGAAAGTGTGATCGTAGAAACTTCTAAAAGGGTTCATTTGATTGGAAATTGAAAGGGCTAGTGCCCTTTTTAATAGTCGAAAGTGATTGGAGGGCAACTAACATGTATCTCACCCCCACCATTCCTCAGAACACATTCTATCAAAATTTTTGAGACAGCTATTTTGTTCAACGTAGTTGAAAAGTCCAGAAATTATGTCTTTGAGGATGACAAAACCCCCACAGCCCCCAGGGCAAAGGTTATAAGTTACGCCCTGGGGGCATATTAGATTGTTATAAAAAGCGTTGTCGTAAAAACTTCAAAAAGTGTTCGTTCAATTGGGAATCGAAAGGGCTAGTGCCCTTAGTAGTTGTCAAAAGCGATCGGAGGGCGAATGCAACCCCACCTCCCACACCCAGGATTTCCGCAAACACTTCCAATCAACAGTTCGATATAGCCATTTTGTTGAAAATAGTTAAAGGGTCTGGAAAATATGTCTTTGAGTATGACATCCCCCCCCTGCCCACAGCCCCCAGGGCTAAGGTTCTAAGTTAGGCCTTGGGGGCATATAAGGTTTTTTTAGAAAGTGTTGTCGTAAAAACTTCAAAAAGGACTCATTTGATTGGAAATTGAGAGGGCTATTATCATTTTTAATAGTCGAAAGTAGTCAGAGGGAGAATGATCCCCCCCCACCCGCCCACGCCAATGGTTTCCCCAGTCATTTCCAATCAACATTTTGATATGACCATTTTGTTCAACGTAGTTGAAAGATCTGGAAATTGTGTCTTTGAGGATGAAATACCTCCTCCCCCTAGCCCTCCGGACAAGGGTCGTAAGTTATGCCCTTGGGGCATATAACGTTTTTTATAGAAATTTGTGTTGTAGAAGCTTAAGAAGGGTTCATTCAATTGGAAATTGAGAGGACTAGTGCCTTTCTTGTTAGTCAAAAGTGATCAGAAGGCAAATGCCCCCACGCCCATTATTTCCCCAAACACTTTCAATCAACATTTTGAGAGAGCCATTTTGTTCAACGTATTCGGAAGGTCTGAAATTATGTCTTTGAGTATAACAATTCCCCCCAGCCCTCAGGGCAAGGGTTGTATGTTATGCCCTGGGGGCATATATATGTTTTTCTAGAAAGCATGGTCATATAAACTTCGGAGTGGGCTCATTGGATTGGTAATCAGACGCTCTAGTGCTCTTTTTAAGAGTCAAAGTGATCGGAGGGCAGCTACCCCCCCCCCCACACACACACACACACACGTCGTATTGTCCAAAAATGCATCTAATAGAAATTTCGAGATAGCCATTCAATTCAAAATAGTCTAAATATTATATAACAAGGCTTTTGTGGTTGAAACAAACCCCAGAGATTAGGGGTAAGGGTTGTAAGTTATACCCAGGGGGTATTTAAGTTTCTTATCGAAGGGATGGTTGTTTAACTTTAGAAGAGACTAAGTCTCTTTCCCTGAAGCAGACTATCAAACAGTTCGTGGTAACGAACTGTAAGTAAGGAGCTACCCGGCTCAATAGTAACCAAAACCGTAAAAAACAGAATTTTGATACCAATAGATACATCGAAAGAATCAGATTTCTATACTGCTTTCAAAATATATAAGTTTCATCAAGTTTAGTTTTACCCATCAAAAGTTACGCGCCTGAAAAATTTGGCCTTATTTTCGAAAAAGGGGGAAACAAACCCTTAAAGTCATAGAACTTTAATGAATCCAAAAAATCATCCAATCTTAATGAAAATCACAGCATCAGATTCAACGTATCAGAGAACCCTACTATAGAGGTTTCAAGCTCCTATCTGCAAAAATGTGGAATTTTGTATTTTTTGCCTGAAGAAAGATCACGGATGTGTTTATTTTTTGTTTTTTTTTTCCAGGGATGATCGTATCGATCCAGTAGTCCTAGAATATCGTGAGAGGGATCATTCAAACGGAAATTAAAAGTTATAGTGCCCTTTTTAAGTGACCAAAAAAATTGGAGGGCAACTTGGCCCCCTCCCACGCTCATTTTTTCCCGAATTTTTCCAATCAAAATTTTGAGATAGCCATTTTGTTCAGCATAGTCGAAAATCCAATAAATATGTCTTTGAGGATGACTTAATCCCCCAAAGTTCCCGGGTGAAGGGCTGCAAGTTATAAACTTTGCCCATTGTTTACATATAGTATTGGTTATTGGGAAGTATACAGACGTTTTCAGGAGGAATTTTTTTCTGGTGGGTGGTCGGGGTCGGAGTAGGGGTTACGGGGGAGGATCTTTCCATGGAGGATATTTCCTTGGGGGAAGGGACCTTTCTAAGAAGAAGGCGCCAGATTCCCAGCATTATTTAAAAAACGATCAGAAATTAAATAAAAAAAAACAATTTTTTTTTCAACTGAAAGTAGGGAACAACGTTAAAACTTAAAACGAACAGAAATTATTACGTATATGAGGGGGTTCGTCCCCTAGTCAATATCTCGCTCTTTACGCTAAATTTGTTTTTAGTACTTTCAAAAGAGCTATCTATTCTAGTTAACCGGCCTTTGTGATTCAGAGGTTTGTGATTCGAACAAAATTCGAAATTTAGCGTAAAGAGCGAGGTATTGACAAGGGAGCGAACTTTCTAATATACGTAATAAAAACATACGGATATAGAGATTCGTTACGTAAGTTTATTCGTAGGTTACGTCAGAACAAAATTTTGAGAAAGCCAATTAGCCAAAAAAAGGAAAATTATTATGCTAATTTTGTTTTAATTTTTCATGTGCGGTGAGCCAAAATCAAAGCTGCATTAATTCAAAAACGTTCAGAAATTAACTAAAAAAGCAAGTTTTTTTACTGAAAGTAAGGAGCGACATTAAAACTTAAAACGAACAGAAATTATTCGCCTCGCTCTTGACGTTAAAGTTTGACTCTGCCTCACAAATTTATTTTTTTAAACAATAAAAAACTTTAGCGTAAAGAGCGAGGCGATGAGGAGAGACAGCCCCTTTCATATACGGAATAATTTCTGTACGTTTTAATTTTTGATGTCGCTCCTTACTTTCAGTTAAAAAAAACTTGTTTTTTAGTTAATTTTTTTTAATTAATGAGTAAACAGACTATGTCAATATAAAACGAACAGAAATTAATTAAAAAAAAAATTCCAAAAATGAACAAAAATAGAATCAAATAATCTACCAAGCATGCAACCACCACAAATCTGTATCAATAAATAAATGAAACCCAAAACAAACAGAAATTAAAATAAATAACAGAGTCAAACTCAAAACCAGCAGAAATTAATATGAATAGGGTTCTAAAACCATATGCTTTCTAAAAGCCAGAATATAATTTGCACTTTACTGAAAAAATCCTTTTAAATGTTTTCATTTTTATAACTTTAAGAAATCAAAAATTAATTAAGATTTTAAGGAATAAATATCATCATATGTATGTTACACTGACAATGCACATTTTTTTTCAGTAAATTCATTTGAGTTTTTTTCTGTAAAGTATAAATTATATTCTGGCTTTTAGAAACCATATGGTCTTAGAACCTTACTCATAGTAGTTTATGCTCGTTTTGAGTTTAACTCCGTTATTATTTAAATTTCTGTTTGTTTGGGGTTTCATTTATGTATTGATACTGATTTGTGATTGTTGTATACTTGCTAGATTATTTAATTCTATTTGTGTTCATTTTTGGTTTAATGGAGTTCTTTACTCTTTTTTTTGAAAAACTTATTTGGTGGAAGAAGTTCTTTTAATTAATTTTAACAAAAATGTTGACAGGTTAACCCGTGGTTATATAAGAATAAAACAAGTATTTTGAATCAGTCAAACAGGGCAGGCCATGGAGTCCGTGCCATCTTGTTTTAATTTACTGCCTTTTAGTTTTATCATAGGGTTATCAAACTTATCATAATTAATTAACTTGTCTTAGACAATAATTTTGCAATTACGTAACTCAATATTAATCACTAAACTTTGGGAGCATATTTATTTTTTTTTTGAATCTAGGATTAGAATAACTTCAGCATGCAATACATCTCAGAGCTTAAAACTGTTTGAATGTACACAACTCGAAGTTGTTTGTATACGGCTCTTCAGTCGCTTTATCTCTTTAAGTTCATTCTAAACAGATTATTTAGAGTTTTTTCCTATTCGTTAATATTTTTTAGACCCCTTATTTTATTGATTCCTGAGTGTTTAAAGTAAGAGGATTAGAATTGCAAATAATGAGGTAGGAATATGGAGTAAACTTTGAACTTTTCTACGGAATAGCTAATGCACCACAAAGGGGAAAACTCTTTGAACTTAACAAGCTGATCATTTTCAGAAAAGAACAGCTTCAATTTCAAAAGAAATCGAATGTTAAATTTTAGTAAGCAAATAAATGTATTAAGTTTGATGGATTTACCATGTAAAATTCTCAAGGTCGACTATCGCTTAAATCAACTCACCTACCGAACTTAGAACCTCAGTACAAACTGTGTCGGAGACTGATAGGAGAGGAAGCTTGAGCTTTTTTCAGCAAAAAAAAACATGATTTCCTAAGTGCAAATACTAATTTTATATTATTTCTTGTTAGATCTCTACCTTGTTTTACTTATTCCCTACATTGTCTCAAGATGAAAGATCCCATTTTCCCTAATGGGGGCTAAGATTTTGTTTACGTGCATTTTTTTGGGAAACTAGGTTACATTCTGCATGCTAACCTTCCATATCATTAAATTATCCAATAAAGGTGGTCAAAGACAGAAAGTAATTGCCTGCTTTGAGAAAAATCGAAATTGGATTCAAATACTATTTAAAAATCCTTTAATTAGAAATTATAGGTTAAACATTATAAATCAAAAATTCAGCTTGCTTTGAGTTACTTTTTGATGCATATTGTTCTGTCGGTGGTCACATAAAGCTTCAGTTGATGTGAATTCGTGTTGAAGCACCAGAAACACCGGAACCTAACCTGTTTAGATATACCCTAGTTCGATTCAACCCTCATTCAATTTAACACCTATTCAACTCACCTTCCGTCTAATTCAACTCCTCCTTAAATCAATTCCTGTTTAATTCTATCTCCATTCAACCTCCATTCAACAGCTCTATCCCCGCTTAACTCTACCTTCATGCAACTCAACCCTCTTCAACTCAACTCCCTTGCAATTCAACCATTGTTTAACTTAGACACATTTAGCTCAACCTCCATTGCAGCCCATCTAATTTAAATCAACCCCTAAGCACATTCCCCACTCAATTTAAACCTCATTCAATTCAATCCCAATGCAATTCAGCTCCTGCAACGGTTTACGTTATGTTGGACTGGAGTTGAGTTGAAGGGGGTTGAGCCAGGGGCGGATCCAGAATTTTTCTCAGTGGGGGGGGGCAAAATAGGTTGATCCAAAAAAATTTAGGGGGGCGCAAAATAGATTGATCAGATAAACTTGCATTAGGAACAAGTTTAGTCAACGCAAACTTGAGTTAAGTAAGTAAATTACACTACTTTAGACGACGCTAGGGGGAGGGGGGTTAACTCCCTGCCCCCCCTGGATCCACCAATGGGTTGAGCTACATGGGGGTCAAGCTAAATAGTATTGAGGTCGATGGGGGATATGTTGCAAGGGGTTTGAATTGAAGGAGTTTAATGGTGGGTTGGCTTGAAGAAGGTGTGATTTAATCAAGGGTTGAGTTGAACATGGTTTAGTTAAATGGGAGCTGAGTAACACACAAACCTTAATAAAGTTGTTACGAAAATTGGTGCTTCGGCACGTTGGTCGATACTCTTTGTGACCAAAATTGAGGCAGCAGCTTAATATTTTTGGGACCCGAAGGCAACTAATGTCGAGACAGCAGCTTGTTCGTTCTGACACCTTGCAAAATCCAATATGTAAAACATATTAGGATAGCATATTCCTGCACATAATTAACTAAGGAGGTTCGCATAGTCCTTAGAAGTTATATCAATTAAACAATGTTTTAGTTCTAAGAATTAATTTTTAAATTGGTCATAAGGGGGTTGAGCCTTTGAGAAATTTCTTCCTGCTTTTTCTCGGATATAACTACCAAGTATACTTTATGTAAAGACGTGTTTTTTTTTATTATTGTGACTTAACAATTGTGGCTCTTAGGGGAAATGGGACGGAGGTAGTGAATCAATCCAATAAAATAAGATTTAATTTATTTCAAACAAACAAAAAGCAGGATTAAATTATTCAGAGCCCCCGTAAAAGCTATGAAAGCTTTATACAGTAAGGTGACTACATACACATAACTATTTAACAACTGATTAATCGGAAATAAACACAAAAAGTAACAAAAAGGAACTACGAGTCATTACATATCATCGACAAATATTTTTTTCAACTTTTCTTTCACGTATATTACTAACTTATATTTTTCTAGCATAATAGTTTAAGTAAGGTAATAATCCCATCGGTTCCCTTCTGTGCGGATGTCCTATCACGCTATTTAATCTACTTCATTAGATTAATCTACTTATTTTACTTATTCTTAAGTACCAAAACTTGGAATCAGCAATGCCAATTTTCAAATCCTTTAAATAACTTGGATAACAAACATAGGAAGCTGATGCCCCAGTTTAAATAAAAAAAAGACTTTAACCGGGTTCCAAAGAACCGAATTTTGTTTGACCGCTTTCCAGACCCAATATAAAAAATTTAACTTAATATTTATATAAGAGACTTTAAAGCCCACTAACACCACCCTGGTATTAAAGCCCACTCTGGTATTAGTGGGCTTTAAGCGATAAGCCAAGCGATTTGAGAACCACACACTCAGCATGCTTTTTTTATTATTATTAAGAAATGGGTAAAAAAACACAACATAGAAATCTCCATATAATACTAACAAAACTGCATATAATGCTAAAAATATCAAAATTGGTCCCGACGCATATTAGCGTGACTGAAAACAGTCTATTATTAAGAAATCCTTACCTATGGCCAAAAGCCATATTGTCTGAACTGTCGTCAGCAAATTATCTTGCGTTTTTGAAAAGTGTGGGATCATATTGTGGGCTGCTCTGTAACAGGGGGCTGATTAAGTAGTGACTTGGATGGACGGGGAGCTGTACCAGAACGCACTACCAAGGGTGCACGATCGTTAATATTCTTTGAATATTAACAAATATTAATGTAATAATAATTAATCTTAAGATTATTCTTTTACTATGACATTTTAACTGTAATCACTTTTGCAATGACTGACCAATTAATGCACTTACTGTGGTTTAAATTTATTGCGACCTAATCCAATTGGCAGTAAAATAAGGTCATATGTCAAAAAGCTTGAGATTATGAGGTCTGTTAGTTGTATATAGAAAATATAGGAATGTTAGTTGTTGTAATATAGGAATGTTTAATAGAAACTTGTAACACTTCTGAAATACTTGTTTACTATTTGAAAAAGCCTTCTTACCTTGTATGCATCACCGGTTCGGACAGCTTCCTTTGATAATGCAACTTGTCCAGCTATGCCCACACCAAGGGGTATTCTGCAGAGCTCTGATCTTGCTTTTTCTATGCTTATCTCTAAATCTGAAAAGGAATTTAATTCTGAACTACCAAGTCTAATCAATTTGTGCTTGTTAATAAACGGTAAGTAAAGAGCTGCCCTAAGCAGCGGGAGCTGAGAGTCTAAAACGAAAGAATTCAGACAGCAACATGCACATCATCTGAATCTATTTCTCAGGCTGATACCAAATATGTAAAAGGCATTAACATCTTACTTGCCTATCAACAATCATCAGCACAGGAATAATTTTGCAAAAGGCATGACAGGCCGCATTTTCGTGGGTTGCTGAAAAATTACAGATTTGGAGATAAGATATTGGAGATTTTGGAGATTTGGCGTATAAAATATATAGTCTTTCATTATAAAACAGGATGTTCGGTGAAGATTTATTTTTAATTATTTTGGGAAATCTTTTATTTTTGTTTGTTGTTTTGTAATTTAGGGATGTCCACAGAAGTATTAGGACCTACTGGCAAATGTCCATTTATGTTTCTACATCTGTCAGTAATATTCACTGTCTCTTATCTGAAAAAAAAAACGCTGAAAAAGATTTGATCCCGATAAAGATTTAGTAATAAAATCATCTGTGTCTCAGGGCACTGAGTGAAGGTTTTTAGCACTATTTGGAAAAATATGGAAAATAGCAGGGCTACGATAGATGTTCTCGAACATCTATGTTAGTACACCATATAAGCATTTCTTGTGACATCATATATGGCATCATATAAGTATTTTCTTATATGATGTTATGCATAGCATAAATAAGATTGTTGAATTTCCAGTGCAACAGTTATTTATATAATGCCCAAAAAACGAAAATTTTCAGTTGCAGTTGCTATAAATGATCATTGGATATTACCTTTCGTTCAATCGTCGTTACTTTCTCCAAACTGAAGCTTCGATCAACCATTTTGAAAAATGGAGAGAACCTGAAGGGTACACGAATTTCAGTTGTGAGACCGGTCGTGCTGGAGCATCTGTTCCTGCTAGTCTCAACACTGTGTAGTGTAGTTCTCAGTGATTTATTTTTCATTCTTCTTTTTGTTTCCTTGCCATTTTTCTGCCCGTATTTTATTTTGTTCACGCAGCTACGTTGTATTATTGGTATATTTCTGGCTGTTTTTTTGCCAACTACTTTAATCGGTCAGTTTTGGCCCTATCTTTTGAATGCTTAATGTGTGCTCTTTCCATGATTACTAAAAGTTCCTTATATATTTAATCTTGTTTTTACTTCCCTGTCTCTTTCTTTTCAGCGCTTTCCCCAGAATTTCGCTATTTTCCCTTCTGCCTGCCTCCCAAACAGTTTTATTATTATTTTTTTTATCTTCTGTTTGAATTCTTTCTCTGTATACAATGGACCAACTATAGGCTACTAAATTCTCTCTTTTTCTTTTTATCTTTTCAGTTTCTATGTTTTTCTTCCAAACTTTTTGGCTTGATAGCTATGTACTACCTCACTGTGTTTTACATTGCTAAGGATTTTTTGTTTTCTTTCAGACGATGATGCTAATCTTTGATCATTGCACAAGTAATTTTTCTATTAATTACCTGTTCATTCTTTCTTTTTCTGCGCATTCCTCTTTAACTATGTCCAGATTTTCATTAAATCCGCTTTTTACAAATGACAGCTGTTGATGATGATCACTCTAGTTTTGATAAATGTATTCCTATCCAACTTAAATTGGTTGAGATGACTCCTCTAAATGTTTCAAATGTAATCAATGGCTCATCTGGGACCCCACATATTATCTCTTCTTTGACTAGTAATCCTACTGCTATTTGTGTCTATAGATATGACATGACCAAAAATATAAATGCTGGTATTAATTTCTCAGTTCTTCATTTAAACATTCAAGGACTTTGTTCTTCTCTAAATAATTTAAAGTCTCTCATAGCTAATTCTTCTCCTCAGATAATTGGATTCTGTGAAACATTTCTCCACAAGGGCAATGATATTCTTTTAGACATTTCCGGGTATAACTCGGAGTTTCTAAATAGACTGGAGAGAAAAAAGGTTGCTTAGCATTTTATATTGCTGATTACCTGGATTATACTTTGCGTAGTGATCTATGTAAACATTTGGATGGAGTTTTTGAGTCTGTTTTCATTGAAATTTTGATTGACAACAAGAAAACTATCATTGGAGAAATATACCGCCCACCAAGTTGGTCGATACCTTCTTTCCTAGGAACTATTGACAAGGTTATGTCTGATATATGCTGAAGTAATTATGAAATTATCCTTTAGGAGACATCAATATTGACCTGTTAAAAACTTTACTTACAACTTCGTTTGACTTTATCCTCTGCTTTATCCTTTAATATGTTTCCTTGCATCACTATTTCTATTAGAGTTTCTGACACATCTGCCACATTAATTGACAATTTTTTTCTACTTTAATGCCTAATTCAAGCTTTGTTATCATATCTGACATCTCTGACCACTTTCCATGTTTAACAAATTATTCAATCTTTGGTCTACCTTCAGTTCCTTCCACTCCCTTTAATTTACCAGTCCCTTACCAACAGCATCAACTTGAACAGTTTAAATTTCGATTGTCTGACACCTCCTGAGAGTTTCTCACCGATTCAAGTCGGTCTGTTGATAGTCTTTTCAATTAATTTTATAATTAGGTCAAATAGGCCTTTGTTGATAGTAGCTGTGTAACCTCAGCTGTTAAAAGCTCCAAGCGTTATGTTCCTCGTGCCCCTTGGATGACTTCAGCTCTTCTTAAGAGTACAAAAAATTGACTTACTTGTGGAAACCATTCAAATCCTCTAACTCTCATCATCATCTTGAAAGGTATAAAAAATATAGAAATTTATTGAATTCCATAATTCGTAAAGCCAAGTATATTTATTACTCCCATGTTCTCTAAATTCGGCAAGAGTATGAGAAAAACCTGGCAACTTATAAACACAGTTCTTCATTCCAATTCCAAAAGAAATAACTTGCCAAATAAATTAATTTCTAAGGGGGGTAGAGATAACTAATAGTAAGGTCATAATGGATGAATTTTGCTCTTACTTTGCATTCATAGGAAAATCAATTTCTGAAGATGTTTTGGTTAGTGCTTCTTCTACCAGTGACTTTAGAAAGTTCCTCGATCCTTCTTGTCAAAATCGATGGCTTTGGATCTGGTTTCCAAGTTTGAAGTTCAGAGAATCGTCTCTGAGCTAATGAGATCTTCCTCTTGTGGACCTGATCAAATTCCTGCCAGGGCTTTAAAGTTTATTTTACCCTCTATTCTATCTCCTCTCACCATTTTTGTTAACTTATCATTTTTGAATGGAACTTTACCTAGTGCCCTAAAATCTGCCAGATTAGTTGTTCTCCATAAGGGTGGTTCTGGAGACGATCCTTCTAATTATCCATCAATTTCTCCTTTATCAGCCTTTAGTAAAATTTTTGAAAAATGTATTTACTCTAGATTTTTGTCGTTTCTCGATAAAAAAAAAACAATTTTTTCCATTACAATCAGTAAGGTTTTCGCTCTAAACACCCAACAGAACATGCTTGCATGGCCTAGCTGAAGTTCATTCACAAGGCACTTGATGAGGGTAGAATTTCAGCTGCAATTTTCCTTGATGTCAAAAAAGCGTTTGACAGCATATCACATACTATCTTATTCTCCAAAATAGAGCACATAGGGATACGGGGAATCAGTTATCATTGGTTTGAAGCTTATTTATCTGAAAGGTCTATCAGTATTGACCCTAAGCTTCACGATCAATTTTGTGTAGATTTTGGTGTCCCTCAAGGGTATGTCCTAGGACCTGTTTTCTTCCTTATATTCATCAATGATCATTTTATTGTTGTGTCTGAACAAACTAAAGGAAGTTGCTGTAGTATTTGTGATAACAATTTTGTTCCACCTAGTGACGCAGCTCTAGATCCAGTGCTATTTACTTTTACAGATGATAGTACTCTTGATTGTTCAGAAATTAAAGATTCTTCCCTTATCAAGAAAGTGTATTCTGTTCTAGAAAGAACATTTACCTAGTTTGAGGCAATTCGCCTTGCCCTAAATCTAGCTAAATCTAGCCTACTTATGTTTTCCAGATCAGGTGCTTCTTGTCCTTTGGTTCAAACTATTTCTACCACTCATGGTGATATAACTCGTCCCCCTGATAGACATGTTCGATTCCTGGGTATTTTATTGGACGAAAATCTTTCTTTCAAAAATCACTGTGCTCTTGTGAAAATTAAGCTCTCCAGAAACCAAGGAGTTCTTCGGAAGCTTCGTCAGTGCTTCCCTGGTTCAATAATAAAGATCCTCTTTCACTCTCTCATTCAACCTTATATGTACTACTGTCCAACAGTATGGCTTTCAACATTATTTTCTTTTGCCTTTCCTGTTTTCAAAATATTTAACAAAGCAATTAAATTGGTGTCTGAGGTGACAGACCAGTTCAGCCTAAATTTATTGGATGGTCAATCCACATACATTTTTCTTTCCTCTTGTTTCATTTTTAAGTATTTTCATGGACTTCTCCCTAATTTATTCAAACAACTATAATCTTTTAAATTCTGAATTACGCATTGAATCTTGTGTTTCATTTTCTCTCAGAAATTTCATAGATATTTTAATTCATAAAACCAAAACCATAAGGTCAGATTTCAATCCAGTTTTATGTTGTGCCTCCATCTGAAATTCCCTGCCATTTAAAATTTGGCTATGTCATTCTCATGGACAATTTAAAAAACAGCTAAACAACCCCCTCTGATGCCTATACAGTTAGTTCTCTCCTCCCTTCTTTTTTCCTCTCTATCTTTCCTTTTCAATTTGTTTAATTCATTTATTTTGATTGGCATGGTAGTTTTTGGTGATGTTTAGTTTTTTTCTTGTCCTTCTGTTTGATTTTAGTGCTATTATTTAATGTTATGTCTAGTCTCCCACTATCACAGGCCAAAGAGCCTTTGTGGGGGAAAGATATGAAATTCGACAACCTGAACCATGAATTGCGACAACACCAATACTGAAAGCTAAATCAAAAGCCATTACTAAATATTCTGAAGTAATCAAAATCCACAAACGTGTCAAAAATGAAAATGAAAAGCAAAGACACGGGCGGCTAGAAGATATGTGAAAACGATAGTTAGAGCGTGTCAAAAATGAAAATAAAGAGCAAAGATACACGTGGTTAGAAAACATACGACACCGAACCAGTAAGGGAGTCAAAAATGAAAATGAACAGCAGCGAGTAAATGAAAATCAACCTGAGCAGCGAGAAAACGTGTCAAAATTGAAAATGATAGCCATGATGATTGGGTTTGGGATTTTCACATAGATAAGGTCATCAATACCTACCATAACTTTTTTAAGAAACCAAAAGGTTCGGCAATATATATTTCATAATGGGGAAAGATAAGCCGAGGTGTAACGAAGCAAAAAATTGAAAATGATAGCGATGATGATTAGATTTTGGATTTTGACATGGATAAGTTCATCAATACCTACCATACCTTTGAAAATCAAAAATATGGGCTGGATAAATCGTTGGAAGAATAAGAAGTTTTTGTCCCACCACCTGAAACACTAAATGAAGCAAAGGTTTGGTGATGTGTCTTTCATAATCACAAAAGACAAGCCAAGGCAAAAGAAGAAGTTTTTGTCCCACCACCTGAACAATTAAAAGAAACAAAGGTGGTCATCCGTGCCTTCCATACCTTGTAAAATCATAAACCTGGACTAGATAAATTGTTGGAAGAAAAACAATTCTTTGTCCCACCACCTGAAATATTAAAGAAACAAAGATTCGGCGATGACACAAGACAAGCCGAGGCAAAAATTAAAGGTATATATATATATATATATATATATATATATATATATATATATATATATATATATATATATATATATATATATATATATATATAATATATATATATATATATATATATATATATATATATATATATATATATATATATATATATATATATATATATATATATATATATATATATATATATATATATATATATATATATATATATATATATATATATATATATATATATATATATATGCATATTCTTATGATATCATATAAGGGATCAAGTATTTTCTTATATTATGTCATGCATTGCATAAATAAGATTGTTGAGTTTCCAAGGCAACAGTTATATATATATAATATGATGTCTGTTGGAAGGCCCAAAAAACGAAAATTTGCAGTTGTAGTTACTATAAATGATGATTCTTTGGAACCAACTTCTGAACTAGCAAACGTGATAAAATGTGAAATTCGATAACCTGGACCATTAATTGTGACGACACCAATACAGACGGCTAAAGTAAAGGCCATTGCTAAAGTGTCTGAAGTAATCAAAATCCAAAAACGTGTCAAAAATGAAAATAAAGAGCAAAGACAAAGGCGGTTAGAAGATATGCGAAAAACGACAATTAGAGCATGTTAAAGATGAAAATGAAGAGCACAGACACACGCAGTTAGAAGACATACGACACCGAACTATTGAGGGAGTCAAAATGAAAATGAAGAGTAGCAAGTCAATGAAAATCAACCTGGACAGCGAGAATCAAAATGAGTCAAAACTGAAAATGATAGCGATGATCATTGGGTTTTGGATTTTGGCATGGATAAGGTCATAAATGCCTACCATACATTTGTTAAAAAAAAAAATTCAGCGATATGTATTTCATAACAACAAATGATAAGCCGAGGTGTAACGAAGCAAACAAATCGAAAATGATAGCATTGATGATTGGGTTTTGGATCTTGACAGGGATAAGGTCATCAATACCTACCATACCTTTTAAAATCATATTATGTACTGAATAAATTGTTGGAAGAGAAAATGGAAGTTTTGTCCTATAACCTGAACAATTAAAAAAAACAAAGGTTTGGCAATATGTGTTTCATAATGATAAAAAACAATCCAAGGCAAAAGAAGAAGTTTTTCCTCCGCCACCTGAACAATTAAAAGAAACAGAGGTGGTCGTCAATGCCTTCCATACCTTGTAATATCAAAAACCTGGACTAGATAAATCGTTGGAAAAAAAGAAGTTTTTGTTCCACCACCTGAACAATTAAAAGAAACAAAGGTTCGGCGATGTGTCTTTCATAATGACAAAAGAGGTAGGTTTTCCAATGCTACACAGAACCAAAGGGATTCTAGGCATGGAAAAGGATGAAATAGAAGAACTTGCCTCTCAGAGATGTCATCACATTCCTTCTGTATAACCGGAAAGCCAGAGAGCATATTTCTTTTCCTCCTTTTTTTATGCATCGATAAAGTTTCTTTAGTTGAATCAGGAATATAAAGTGAGGGAGAGAGAGCGAAGCAGAGAGAAAGAGAGAGAGAGAAAGAGGGGGAGAGAGAGAGAGAGATTAGTAAGTAAAATTTGAACGAAAGCATACCTGTCTCTACCGAAACATCAAAAAGCTTTGGAACGAGATATCTTGAATCCCTTGTCCCCTCCACCAGGAACAGGGAAGCACGATCAGCGCAAGTTAGTAAATTTACATTTGTAAGTATTTTATAACATAGAGTATCGAGGTCTAATTCAGTCGCAATGTCCTTGACTAACTCCATGAAAAGACCCATATCTTCATTCTGTGTATTTAAGTCCAACTCTGAAGCATTTTTTGGTCTTACCAGACCAGACAGTGATGTTGAAGATCCTTGGCAGTATCCTTTTGGCATTTTAATGAGACTAAACGAAAAAAAGTAAAATTACAAATACACTAAAAAATAAGCTGGTAATCACAATAGTAAAAAGTATATGAAATCGTGGCATGAAAAAAATTAAACAAATGTAACAGGAATACAATAAATAAATAAATAAAAACACTATGAGGAAAGAAGAATTCCGTGTAATTGAAATTTAATGCAGTTTTTGGGAAAACTTAATACAGTTCCTAGTTAATGCAAATTCACCGTTTACTAATGCATCTTAATACCAGGGACTGTGGGGGGTCAGGTTATCTCAAAAAGCATAGTTATTTGACCTTTCAACTGTCTTGAAAATTTTGATCGGACGATTTCGGGGGAAAAGGGATGTGGAAGGGGGACTAGCTATCCTGCAATCTCTTTGGTCACTTAAAAAGGGCATTATAACTTTTAATTTCCGCTCGAATGAGGTATCTTCCAATGGTCTTGGTCCATTGGTTCGATACAATCATCCCTGGGGAAAAAAACAAACGAACAAAAAAAAAACAAATAAACATATCCCTGATCTTTCTAATGGCAAAAAATACAAAATTTAACATTTTCGCAGATATGAGCTTGAAACTTCTACTTTTGGGGTCACTGATGCACTGAATCTGATGGTGAGATTTTCATTAATATTCTTTGACTTTTAGGGGGTGTTCTCGCCTTTTTGAAAAATCAGGCAAATTTTCTCAGGTTCCTAGCGTTTGACGGGTAAAACTAAACTTAATGACTGATGTATACTTGGAATCACCCTAATAAGCCAAATCTTTTGATATATCAGTTGATATCGAAATTCAGTTTTTTAGAGTTCCAGTTATTGTTGAGCCGCGTTACTCCTCACTTACATTTCGTTACCACTAACTGCTTGCATAAGGCAAAATAAAAAGAAACTAACTAATTCCCATTCAGTTTCGGCTTCAGCATAGTATTGGCCTCTCAGCTGCTTTTGTAACAGTAGCTAATGCCGTGATTGATGGAGAAAGTGGTGGCGGTAGCTTAAAACTTACAGGACACTATTTTCACAGGTCATTCAGTTCGCTAAAGCAAGCCGCAATGCTTTTTTGCAGCAAGAAGAAGGGCAAATCCCTCAATAGTTTTGCGCTATGGGAAAAATTTTCCGGTTTGAAAGTTTGGCTAATACAACCCCAAGACCAATTCTTTCCACCTCATTCCATGCAAATTTTTTTTGTATTGTTAATACAGGTTGCAGACAATCAACCCTTTTATTGCCGGCATGTGTAAAGTAATTACGTACTTGACGTAGAATCACAATACCTGTTGTCCTGTAGATTATGTGGCGGAAATGTGTCGTTGGTCTACTAAGCAGATGACATTCGGAATGTCAACCATACACTGCAAAGGACTGCGGAAATTTTCAATCACCTTACCAGAGAATAACTTACCCATATTCTTTGATATGGACCAAGGGCCTCCTTCATGAGTCCGAATACAGTACTCAGTGCTTTCAAACAGAGCAATGATCAAGGAAACAAGTTTAGCTATAATGCCACAGTAAAGGAAACTTTGCCACTGTGACCCTCGACGGATTGAATTAAAGGCTTGTTTGACATGCAAAACTGCAATATTTTTCTTTGAACTTCTTTTATTCTATTCCTCGACGCACTTGCGTAGGACGTATATAAGGTTGGAATAGGAGCAAGATGAACGGAAGGAATTTTAATCGTCTTATTCGTACTAATCCAAGGCTGTTTGAACATACTACTAATACTACTAACAACTCACCGCAGCACCAAGCCGCCTGAGGCCAACACAGCTATGCACGCTCCTCCTCCATCCCAATCTATTCCAAGCCTCCCTTTTTACACCCTCCCAGGAAGTTCACATTTCCTTTAAATGTTTTTTTATGACGTCCTCCCACCCAAGACCAGGACGACCTGCTTTCCGTTTAGCCCTTGACGGTTCGCCGAAAAGGACATTCTTTGGTAATCTGTCATCCTTCATCTGCACAACGTGCCTTAGCCACCTCAACCTTTCTTTCATTATAGCCCCAGAAAGCGGTATTTAACCACATTTTTCGTACAGCCTACTGTTTGAAATACGGTCAGTCAGCCGGGTACCCAGAACAATCCGTAAGCAATTTCTCTGGAAAACATCTAGCAAATCTTCATCCGCTTTTCTGAGCGCCCATGGTTCAGAGCCATATTTGACTACTGCTATCGCTGTATCTTCTAATATTCTAATCTTAGTTTGCAGAATTATCTTCCTATTCCTCCAAACTTTTTTTAACTGTGAAAAAACACCCTGAGCCTTGGCTATTCTACTTTTAACATCTTCACTGCTCCCACCGTGTTTATTAATAATACTCCCAAGGTAAGTAAAGCTGCCCACCTGATCAATATTTTCGTTACCCAACATCACCTTTTCATCTTCATTTATTCCTAGCCTTAGTGACTTAGTCTTCTTAACACTAATTTTGGAAAGGAGATTGATACCCCCTAGTTATAGCACTTCATTGTGTTTCTTTTCTAAGAAAAACGAGGTGAATTTGCCTTTCCTACATTCATCTGAAACTTTCTCTTGTTTCCAGATAAACGCAAAGAACACAATTCATTCAGTTATCCCTGTGTCGAATGAAGATTTTGTCATTTCTGCAATTATTAATTTAAAAAAAATTTCCACAAGACCAGTTTTTCAAAGAAAATTAAAGAGCTCTATTAAGCCAAGAATCAGCAAAAATAAAGTCCAATAATCTTCCAAGCGCAAAACTACCACAAATCACTATCAATAAATAAATGAAACTCAAAACGAACAGAAATTTCAATAAATTGCCAAACAAAACTCAAAACGAGCAAAAATTAGCATTAGTAGGGTTGATAAACCCCATGCCGTCTCAAATTCAGAACACAATTTGCGCTGTACTAAAAAAAAATAAAAACAAATGACCGTGGATTGTCATTTTATTTGACATATATTGACATTTATTCCGTATGGTTTTGATAATTTTCTATCTATGAAAGTAAGAAAGGTGAAAACATTTCAAACGTATTTTGTTTTCAGTAAAGCACAAATTGTGTTTTGGCCTTGAGAAGGCATGGGGGTTATCAGCCCTACTCATGTTAAGTTTTGCGCGTTTTGAGTTTAACTCGGCTATTTATTTGAATTTCTGTTTGTTTTGAGTTTCATTTATCTATTGATAGTGATTTGTGGTAGTTTTACGCTTGAAACATGGGGAATAGGATGTTCATCCTCAAAGACATAATTTCCAGAACTTTCAATTACGTTCAACAAAATGGCTATCTCAAAATTTTGATTGGATGTGTTTAGGGAAAAGGTGGGCGTGGGATGGGGGTTTATTGTCCTTCGATCACTTTCTACTATTAAAAAGAGTACTAGCTCCTTCAATTTCCAACCCAATGAGTCCTTTTTGAAGTTTCTACGACAACTCCTTCAATACGAAGTGCCCTAGTCCAAAAAAACAAAAAAATAATAATAATAAATAATAATACATTGTGCCCACATCACCCTTTACTTAGGCAGCGCTATTGCGCTGCCTATGATCCTATTACTTCCTAGCACTCTACCATTCCTTATTTTGGCAGGTGCTTGCGTTAGTTCATCAGCCAACGGCTCTTCTGCAAAGATTTGGAAGTTCTGGAAAGTAGCTGTGGGTATTTCCTCCGTGGTCGGAAGGTTAGCTCAGTTAAGAAATCTCTCGGAGTGAATGTTCCACAAATCGAAAATTCTACCGGTCCGTTTAGGTTACTATTTTTCCCAACGGATCTCTCGACGGATCTGGAGTCACCTCACTTGGCTGCTTCTTCTGTCATATCTGCTTTCGTTTCTAGAGAGCTCCTTGTATCTCCCCTAGTACTCTTTTTCACTTACTGTGTCTTGCTACAACTAACAACTGGAGATGGTTTGTCTGTTACCTCCAATGTTTAGAAGACACTGTCATAGTTTCAATAAGGGTCCACTTCTAATCAGATAGTCACTCATCATTGAGTCTTTTTGTGCTCAATTATTTCTTTTGCTATATGGCTATAGGCTTATTTTTGGGTGATCCAAGTTTTTTCCACTGTTTGACTAGCCTCTAAAGCTAAGGTCAAACTCTCAAACCTATTTGTAAGCTCCATAGTGACTTTTTGACAAATACAGCATTGTAGAACTTTTCAGAGGTACAGACACATTCATAATAATCATAATCAGAGGCAACGCTGTAGCGTTGCCTATAGTAAAGGCCATACGGCTCCAATGTTTTATTATTTATTATTATTTATTAAATTTTTTTTCCAAGAGGCACTTCATATGGAAGGGGTCGTCATAGAAGCTTCAAAGGGGGCTCATTCGATTGGAGATCGAGAGTTCTAGTGCCCTTTTTAATAGTCGAAAATTATTGGAGGGCAACTAGCCCCCCCCCCCACGCCCATCATTCCCCCAAACACATCCAATCAAAATTTTGAGATAGTCATTTTGTTCAGCGTAGTTGATTTCCTGATAGAAAATATATTTTTGAGGAGGATACTCCCCCAAAAACCTCAAGGCAAGGGTTTTAAGTTATGCCCTGGGGGCATATAAGGTTTTTATAGAAGGCATTGTCGTAGAAACTTCAAAACAGGCTCATTCGATTGGAAATTAAAGAGCTAGTGCCCTTTTTAACAGTCGAAAGTGATTGGAGTGTAACTAGCCCCCCCCCCCCACGCCCATCATTTCCCCAAACACATCCAATCAAAATTTTGAGATAGCCATTTTGTTCAGCCTAGTTGATTTCCAGATAGAAAATATATTTTGAGGAGGACACTCCCCCACAACCCTCAGGGCAAGGGTTTTAAGTTATGCCCTGGGGGCATATTAGGTTTTTTATAGAAGGCGTCGTCGTAGAAACTTCAAAACAGGCTCATTCGATTGGAAATTCAAAAATCTAGGGCCCTTTTTAATAGTCGAAAATTATTGGAGGGCAACTAGCCCCTCCCCCCCCCCATGCCCATCATTCCCCCAAACACATCCAATCAAAATTTTGAGATATCCATTTTGTTCAGCGTAGTTGATTTCCAGATAGAAAATATATTTTTGAGGAGGATACTCCCCCACAACCCTCAAGGCAAGGGTTTTAAGTTATGGCCTGGGGGCATATAAAGTTTTTATAGAAGGCGTTGCCGTAGAAGCTTCAAAACATGCTCATTCGATTGGAAATTAAAGGGCTAGTGCCCTTTTTAATAGTCAAAAGTGATCGGAGTGTAACTAGCCCCCTTCCCCCCCCCCCCCACGTCCATCATTTCCCCAAACACATCCAATCAAAATTTTCAGATAGCAATTTTGTTCAGCGTAGTTGATTTCCAGATAGAAAATATATTTTTGAGGAGGAAACTCCCCCACAACCCTCAGGGCACGGGTTTTAAGTTATACCCTGGGGGCATATAAGGTTTTTATAGAAGGCGTTGTCGTAGAAACTTCAAAACAGGCTCATTCGATTGGAAATTAAAGGGCTAGTGCCCTTTTTAATAGTCAAATGTGATTGGAGTGCAACTAGCCCCCCCCCCATGCCCATCATTTCCCCAAACACATTCAATAAAAATTTTGAGATAGCCATTTTGTTCAGCGAAGTTGATTTCCTGATAGAAAATATGTTTTTGAGAAGGACACTCCCCCAGAACCTTCAGGGCAAGGGTTTTAAGATATGCCCTGGGGGCATATAAGGTTTTTATAGAAGGCGTTGTCGTAGAAACTTCAAAAAAGGCTCATTCGATTGGAAATTCAAAGGGATAGTGCCCTTTTTAATAGTCGAAAGTGATTGGAGGGCAACTAGCCCCCTCCACGCCCATCATTCCCCCAAACACATCCAATCAAAATTTTGAGATAGCCATTTTGTTCGGCGTAGTTGATTTTCAGAGAGAAACATGTTCTTGAGGAGGACAATCCCGCACAGCCCTAAGGGCAAGGGTTTTAAGTTATGCCCTGGGGGCATATAAGGTTTTTATAGAAGGCGTTGTCGTAGAAACTTCAAAACAGACTCATTTGATTGGCAATTAAAGAGCTAGTGCCTTTTTAAATAGTTGAAAGTGATTGGAGGGCAACTAGCCCCCCCCCACGCCCATCATTTCCCCAAACACATCCAATCAAACTTTTGCGATAGCCATTTTGTTCAGTGTAGGTGATTTCTAGATAGAAAATATGTTTTTGAGGAGGACACTCCCCCACAACCCTCAGGGCAAGAGTTTTAAGTTATGCCCTGGGGGCATATAAGGTTCTTATAGAAGGCGTTGTCGTAGAAACTTCAGAACAGGCACATTCAATTGGAAATTCAAAGGGCTAGTGCCCTTTTTAATAGTCGAAAGTGATTGGAGGGCAACTAGCCCCCCCCCCCACGCCGATCATTCCCCCAAACACATCCAATCAAAATTTTGGGATAGCCGTTTTGTTCAGCGTAATTGATTTCCAGATAGAAAATATGTTTTTGAGGAGGATAATCCCCCACAACCCTCAGGGCAAGGGTTTTAACTTATGCCCTGGGGGCATATAAGGTTTTTATAGAAGGCGGTGTGGTAGAAACTTCAAAAAATACTCATTCGATTGGAAATTTCGAGGGCTAGTGCCCTTTGTAGTAGTCGAAAGTGATTTGGGGGCAACTAACCCCCTTCTCACGCCCACCTTTTCCCCAAACACATCCAATCAAAATTTTGAGATAGCCATTTTTGTTCAGCTTAGTTGATTTCCAGATTGAAAATATATTTTTGAGGAGGACACTCCCTCACAACCCTCAGGGCAAGGGTTTTAAGTTATGCCCTGGGGGCATATAAGGTTTTTATAGAAGGCGTTGTCGTAGAAACTTCAAAACAGGCTCGTTCGATTGGAAATTAAAGGGCTAGTGCCCTTTTAAATAGTCGAAAGTGATTGGAGGGCAACTAGCCCCCCCCCACGCCAATCATTTCACCAAACACATCCAATCAAACTTTTGAGATAGCCATTTTGTTCAGTGTTGTTGATTGCCAGATAAAAAATATGTTTTTGAGGAGGACACTCCCCCACAACCCTCAGGGCAAGGGTTTTAACTTATGCCCTGGGGGCATATAAGGTTTTTATAGAAGGCGTTGTCGTAGAAACTTCAAAACGGGCACATTCAATTGGAAATTCAAAGGGCTAGTGCCCTTCTTAATAGTCAAAATTGATTTGAGGGCAACTAGCCCCCCCCACGCCCATCATTCCCCAAAACACATCCAATCAAAATTTTGAGATAGCCATTCTGTTCAGCGTAGTTGATTTTCAAATAGAAAATATGTTTTTGAGGAGGAAAATCCCCCACAACCCTCAGGGCAAGGGTTTTAAGTTATGCCCTGGGGGATATAAGGTTTTTATAGAAGGCGGTGTCGTAAAAACTTCAAAAAAGGCTCATTCGATTGGAAATTCCGAGGACTAGTGCCCTTTGTAATAGTCGAAAGTGGTTTGAGTGCAACTAACCCCCCTCTAACGCCCACCTTTTCCCCAAACACATCCAATCAAAATTTTAAGACAGCCATTTTATTAAACGTAGATTTAAGTTCTGGAAATTAGGTCTTTGAGGATTACAACTCCCCCAAAGCCCTCTAGGCAAGGGTTGTAATTTCAGAATTCTCCGAATCCTTCATATTATTTCTTATGGGAGGGATGCTCGTATAAACTTTAGAGAGGGCTCATTTGATTGAAAATTGAAAGTTCTTGTTCACTTTTTAAGAGTCAAAAGAGATTGAAGCGCAATTAGCCCCTCTCCCTCCTCCACGCCCTAAAGGCATCAAATAAAAATTTTGAGATAGACATTTTGTTAAAATAGTTCAAAGTTCTGATAACAAAAAACTCCGGTGTCGACACAGCCCACCAGGGCCCAGGGGTAGGCGTTGTAAGCTATTCCCTGGGGCATAACTTATTAAGGGGGGTTTATAACTCATGGGAAGGGGTTTTGTATGGGAATAACACATAGGAAATCTATTATAGTTATCGAATTAAAAAGTTAAAATACATACTCTGTGATAGATGCAAAATTGCTTTGGCACAAAAATTCCTATTAAGGTCAATTCCAAACAGTCGTGATCCATTTGTGTCAGCAAGTGAAATGGTCTAAACCCCCTTATTGGAGCTATTTTTTCAATCCATTCATTGTTGTCAATCCCTGTCCACAAGTTATGCAAGCTGTCTATTGTTCATATATAAGGTTTTTATCAAAGAGGTAATCGTATAGACTTTGAAAAAAGCCTCATTCGATTTGAATTGAAAGTTCTAGATCCGTTTTTTAAAGTCAAGAATAATCGGACAGTAAGCACCCCCCCCATGTCATAAAAACTATAAACTTGTTGCAATCAAAAACGAACAAAAAATAATAAAAAAAACTTTCCGAAAATAAGTTTTTCAAAGAAAAGTAAAGGCCATTTTAAACATAAGCTCAGGAGATACAAATACCTGTTACAATTCAAACTCAAAACGACCAGAAATTACTATTAAAGAATAAATGAAACCCAAAACGAACAGAAATTAAATAAACAATCATAGCAAAAAACATACAACAAGTAATAATATAAATAAATAAATAGATCTTAAAGCGAGTAATGCTTAGATTGAATATGAAAATCAAGCTTAAAACGAAAACAAATATTTTGCTATTAAAGTATAAATGAAACTTAAAACGACCGGAAATTAAATAAAAAATCAATGCGAACAAACATACAATATATATTAATGTAAATGAATAAATAAATTTTAAAACGAGCGAAACTTAAATTAAATGTGCAAATCAAGTTTGAATCGAATAAAAATATTTACAAACAAGAGTTTGGGTATCGTCTCACTGCAGAAGCCTAAAACCTACTACGTCATTGGCGCTTTACTGAAAACGAATTATATTACAAATGTTTTCTTTTGTACTTAATATTGAAAATAAATATTAAAATTACAGTAAAATTTAAAACTTATGAGCTTTTAGCAATTAATATCATTATGCATCAAATATTCAGTTTAATTTATTAGTTCTTTTCAAGATTGGTCAAGACAAATATAGTTTCACTACAAGCAAAATTTGGATACTGCCCCCTTCTTTAACTGTAAAAACCTAAAGCCTTCTGCGTCATTGGTGCTTTACTGAAAACGAATTACTCGTATATTACCAATTTATTATTTTCCAGTTCTTACAGCATTGAAAATGAAAATAAAAATTACAGTGAAATAAATCTTGAACTGATGGCTCTTTCAACAATTAATATCATTATATATCTAATATTCAATTTGATTTTGTTTATACTTTCCAAGACTGTTCAAGACTTATATAGTTTTGCCATATTTTTTTAACTCTGCCATTTTTTGTAACGAATCGTGTTAGTTTGTTATGAAAACATTCTATGGCTTCTAGGCATTTCTATTTGAGCGGAAAACTGCACCTCAAACTTTGTGGAACATGCATTTTCTTGCATGAAACACAAAAATATAATAAAATGTCAAGTTTCGGAGTGTTCCACCACTCGCAAGCAAGTGCCATTGGTATTTTTGAATCCGTGTGTTCAATTTAGGGGGTAGATGGTAGGCTAACTCTCGTAGCAGCCCCATTCCGTCGTGGTATAGTTCACATTTTCAACACCTGGTGTCCGGACTATCATATAATCTACCAAGCATACAACTACCCCAAATCAGTATCAATAAATCAATGAAACCCAAAACGAACAAAAATTAAAATAAATATTAGAGTCAAACTCAAAACGAGCATAAATTAATGTGAGTAGGGTTCAAAACCCCTATGCTTTCTAAAAGCGAGAATATAATTTGTACTTTACTGAAAAAAAATCCAAATGAGTTTACTGAAAAAAAATGTGCAGTGTCAATTTAATATACATATGCTGATATTTATTCTCTAAAATCTTAATTAATTTTTGATTTCTTAAAGTTACAAAAGTGAAAATATTTCAAAGAATTGTTTTCAGTAAAGCGCCAATGACGCAGTAGGTTTTAGGCTTCTGCAGTGAGACGATACCCAAACTCTTGTTTGTAGTTAATTTTATTCGATTCAAACTTGATTTGCATATTCAATTTAAGTTTCACTCTTTTTAAGATTTATTTATTCATTTACATTAATATATATTGTATGTTTGTTCACATTGATTGTTTATTTAATTTCTGTTCGTTTTAAGTTTCATTTATACTTTAATAGCAAAATATTTGTTTTCGTTTTAAGCTTGATCTTCATATTCAATCTAAGCATTACTCGCTTTAAGATCTATTTACTCATTTATATTATTACTTGTTGTACGTTTTTTGCTATGATTGTTTATTTAATTTCTGTTCGTTTTGGGTTTCATTTATTCTTTAATAGTAATTTCTGGTCGTTTTGAGTTTGAATTTTAACAGGTATTTGTATCTCCTGAGCTTAAGTTTAAAATGGCCTTTACTTTTCTTTGAAAAACTTATTTTTTGGAAAGTTTCTTTTAATTAATTGTTATAAAAATTCAGCTTTCTTGGCTTTTGATTTTATTCACTTTTGTCAAAAAAGTCATTATCATAAACTTTTAATATGTTATACGGCCGAATTGTGCTGGGGGAAGCACTTTTTGGAGGTGAATTCCTAGGCCCTGAAGAACCTTTCTGTCGCACAGATCACTCTTTACTCACAGTTCGCTACCACAAACTGTTTGCTCTGTCAAACAAAAGGCCTTCAAAATGGTGTTTGTATCACCCGTATAATTGTGGAAAACAAAGAAGCAAGTCATGAAACCCCTTCATACCTCATGAGTAGCTTGTAAACTCCCAACTTAAAAAAAGTAACAAGAACTCGTAAGTA
>CM051258.1:11719340-11806840 GCA_027921565.1 Artemia sinica
CAATCTGTATCCTAATTGATACAAAATGGAAAACTTTGAGAAATTTACCGTTTCTTACCTTTGGATTATTACATTGGTAATGATTCAAATCAGTTCACTTTTTTTTAACCCCATCTCCGCTACTTTCAGGGATATTAACAACTTTAAATTCTAAAACTAAAAACTGTATTTACGTACGACCTATATTTAAAAACAAACAAGTTTAAACAACCTTACAACCTTTTCAGTTCACGTTGAGGACGCAATACAGTTGTGATGGTTCTCACCAAAATCAGATCTTTGGTACTGAGGTCATAGCTCGTTTGCTCAGATAAGTAGTTTGCTAATTTTGTGAACCAAATGTATCTAAAGTTGAGATAGATATTTGCTATTCATATTCACGGCACCCTGTGAAATTCAATAAATAAGATAGAGACATAATTTTACCACCTTGTGCATAAGGAAAAGCAGCCATAGACGCTTTCTAGGAAAAATAAATTTTTGACTCTTGTAACTACATATTTTATTTTTATTTTTTTTGGGGGGGGGGGCTGTGAAGGTAAAATCTCATCGGATATTTGGTCCCTGTTCTCTTTTACATATAACAACGACTCCGTTTTCAAAGTAAAAATATATTAGCCAGTAATAATCCTCCTTGTACCTTGGCACTATCATGGCACGTGCAATCCCTTACTGAATCTTCTGAGCACTACAGCAGAAAATTCCATTTGTAGAAGCATTTAAATTTCTCCGGTATAAAAATTGTGCCACGCCCTTACATAATTCACTGCGTTTTGAGTTGAATAATGATTACCTTCAAAAACAAAATTTTATGATTGACCAATCAGACTCATTCCTGAAAACATGATAATAGATGAACTGCATGAAAAAAAAACTTGTAGGTAAACAATATCAAGATGTCAGGGAGGCATGGGCAAGAAAGCCCCCGAGTGTTCAGCAACTGGTCCCTTTACCCTTAATTTTTTCCTCCTACTCGCTGATACTCTGACATTGAGTTAGGTGTTTAAATAGTTAAATGGTCGAAAACCCTAAACCGGCAGTTTTTAGTCCTCTATTTTTATTTCGAGGAAAATCACATCTTAGCTTGGGAAGCACTGATGTGTCCCTTGTCCCGTCTTCGAGAAAACAGAAGAAGTTTACAATAGTGGGTTCAATCAAGTTTCCTTCTGTTTCATTTTTGTCCATCTATTATTCCAGTTTTCTTGCAGCGCAGTGGCATTTAGACATTCTATTGGGACTAGCAGTCCTATCCAAGTGGTCAGCACGCAAGATTTAAAATCCCTTGTCTGTACAAAGGACAAGTGTTGTACAAAGGACAAAGGTACAAAGGACAAGTGTTTGAGTCCTAGTGTCACTGGTTATTTGGTTTGGAGCAAGGATCTTTGGCGTGACTCTTTAAGATCAGCCAGGTTCGACCTAGCTCCAAAAAAGTACTTGAAGAAATCTTGGGATGGTAAACAGGAATGGCGTGTGAAAGTACAGGATGACAGATCACCAGCCCCCCATTGCCCTTCCTGACTGAAGAGCCATGAAACGGAGTTCAGCACTGCCGGTAAAGACCTTAATGCCCAATGCCGTATTCTTTACCTTTTACTCCGTTTGAAACGGAGAAATGGGTTGAAGCTAGTCTGTGGTTGTGGTACCCGTTGATGCCTATCCCTTAATTCACAACCGCAGATTTAGCCTGGAAGATTACTAGGGGGCTTAAGATTGGAATGTTACATATTAACCTCAAACCCAATTAAAATAAGATAATTTACTTTTTGTAGTTATGTTAATTTTTTGTATTATTTTCACTGTCTTGGTTGTTCCCTTTTGACTGCTTCGTGATCAATGGCTAGACCCATTTCGCCACTGTACCCACTACACAGATATCTTTAAACAGAATTTTTTGTTTAGTTGCCAAAAAAGGCGAGCGATGTAAAAGGGCAATTCTTTTGCTATTCATATCTTCTTTTTCTCTTTAGTATTTGTCCAATAGGTCCCTTGTTCTAAGAGCTCAGCATCGAATCTAGTGCAAACGAAGCTTTGATTCAAAATTACAAATATATTTACTCCATGATGATCTGATTTTGGAAGCAAAGTCTAACATGATAACGATTATGGGAAATCTATTCGAAGACTCAGAACAAAGATTTCATCTGAAAAACTGTTATAGTCAGAGAAAATCCATTTAAGTCTGAATATTAATTAGACGAATTTTATATTCCAGAGAACCAAATGCATCTAGGGACGGTTGGGTTGGCAGCCCTCCTCCTGAAACTTCTATTGCTACGAATGGAACCAAAAATTCAGCCTCGGATATATCATCTCAAACCCCGTATCGACCTCGGACCGCCCAAGGACAATCCCCTCTGAACATCGTTGACCAAGGTGGCACCAATGTGGCCACCTGGAACGTCCTGACGCTGAGCCAGCCCGGTTCTAAGCTTCTTTTAGCAAAAGAACTAAAAAATATAAAGTCACAATAGCTGGAGTCACCAAAACACACCTCCCTGGACATGGTGAAGAGGATATAGGTGAAGAACGCACATTGCTGTGGTCTGGCGGTAGCCAAAGAAGAGGAGGCGTTGGTCTAGTACTGAACAGTGCTGCACGTAGGGCCCTCCTGTCATTCAAACCAGTATCGCCAAGACTCCTGACCGCAAGACTGGATGGGAAGTACGGCAAAATAACTGTCATTACGTGCTATGCCCCCAAAAACGACGCTGATGAAGAAGACAAAGACGATTTCTATAACCTGCTTAGTTCTGAACTATCTTCTGTACCTCCCCATGACTACCTCTTCCTCCTAGAAGACTTGAATGCAAGTGTTTCAAACGAATCAGGCCTGTGGGATCTCGCTGTTGGACCTGTTACAGTGGATAGCCTAAACGATAATGGAGAGAGGCTGCTGATTTGTTGTCTGGCCCACAATCTAACGATTGCGAACACATGGTTCCAGAGACCAAATATAGCCAAGTACACCTGGTATAGCAATGATGGATCAACAAAGAGATGCTCGACTACCTCATCGTACGTCGACGATGGCTGTCGTCTGTCCAGAATTGCTGCACCCACCGTGGCGCTGAGCTCGAGAACACCGACCACCGGCTGGTAGCAGCAAAAATTAAGCTCCGCCTCAAAGCTATGAAGAACAGCCAGTCTTCGCGGAAAATTGATGCCGATCGCATCCAACAGGACCCCCCTCTTGCTGAGCGGTACCATGTGGAGGTACCCAACAGATTTGAGGTCCTTGGCCAATGCGATGATAGTAAAGTTGCATGGAAGTCCTTCAAAGAGAACACTCTTGCGGCAGCAACTGACGTTGTTGGAATGAGGCAACGGAAGAAAAAGGACTGGATCAGTAATCACTCCCTTGCCATCATAGAGCTCAGGCGAGAAGCACGTCTTGGCGGGGACATGGCTACACACAGACTGCTAAACAAAGAGCGCAATTCCATGCTGCATAAAGACCGCAAGGCTTTTATTGACAGCAAGGCATCCGAACTGCAAGAGGCCGCCAAGAAAAATGACAGTGGAGCCACCTACAAGATTTTTCGTGAGCTGTCAGGTCAGCACACTCAAACTACGCCATACCTTCGAAGCGCTAGCGGTGAGAATATCTACGACCAATCTCAATGCCTCTGGCAGTGGGAGGACCACTTTGAGAAACTGCTCAACTCAGATCCACCAGACCAGACGGACCATGAGCTAGCAGCTGCTGCAGCTACTACCATACCTGCTCCTGATGGTCCTGAATTTACAGCGGAGGAGATAAAAGCTGCCACCCACAAGCTAAAGAATAACAAAGCACCAGGAATATGTGGCCTAACATCGGAATTCCTTGAAAATGGGGGTCCAGCCATGATTCTCTGGCTACAAATGCAGTTTAACCTTGTGTGGCACTCTGAAAAAATCCCCTCAGACTGGAAGAAGGGCTTACTTGTACCAATCTACAAGAGGAAGGGGAGCAAAGCAGAATGTAGCAATTATCGTGCCATAACTTTACTCTCAGTTCCTGGAAAGCTCTTCGCTATGCTGCTTCTCAAACGGGCAACAAGATACCTCCATGCCCTCCGTCGCCCCCAGCAAGCTGGCTTCATGCCAGGCAGGTCCACCACCGAGCAAATCCATACGATTAGACAGCTAGTAGAGAAAACTCTTGAATATAAGAGGAAGGCGTACATTGCCTTTGTCGATTTTCGATCTGCCTTCGACACCGTCGATAGGCAGTCACTATGGCTAATCCTCCAGTCTGCTGGCGTACCCACGAAAATCGTCCGTCTCCTCAAAGAGCTGTATAATAACACTGAAAGTGCGGTAATCGTAAATGGACGGCCTTCTGGATATTTCAAAATTAAAAATGGTGTCCGACAAGGATGTGCCGCTGCACCTGAGCTTTTTAACTGTGTAATAGACCACATCCTGGATAAAATACAGCAGGTGCAGCCGTTTGGCATAGGCTTTGCTGGAAGAGTTCTTTCAGAAGTCGACTTTGCCGACGACGTAGCGCTAAAATGCGAAAACATTAGTGACCTCAAAACTACACTGGAAACACTGGCCTCTGCCGCTGAGAAACTCGGTCTGAAAATAAATTGGTCAAAGACCAAGATGATGCCCGTTGAGAAAACGCCGTCCAACCCCTGTCATCCGTGGAAATTTGTGGCCAAACTCTAGAGGTAGTCAAGCAGTTTTCCTTGGTTCAATTGTCTGCTCAAACGGAAGCCTAGATGCCGAAATATCAGCAAGAACGGCAAAAGCAAACTCTGTCTTCGGTCGCCTTCTAAAAACAGTCTTCCATAAACCCCAGATCAGCCGTCTCACCAAAGCACGAATATTTTCTGCTTCGGTTGCCAGTGTTATGCTCTATTCTGCTGAGACTTGGTCGCTGACTCAGACACAGACGCTAAAGGTAGATGCCATCCAGACGAAACACCTCCAAAAAATCGAATGCTCCCGATGGTCCGACAGGGTACGAAATTCGGAAATCCTCAGGTCCTTCAAACTCCTACCCCTGTCCAAGCAGCTTGAGTCTCGCTCGCTGCGTTGGTACGGTCATCTGCTCCGTCTGCCTGCCCAAACACCCGCTCGGCTCATCTTCGATTTCGACCCAGCTGCAAACGGCTGGAGGCGTCCTAGGGGAAGACCACGCACCAGATGGGCGGATGTCATCCGTGATCGGCTCACCTCCAGAAACATCAACCCGGCTGAAGCGACAACCCTCGCCCTGAACCGACCACTCTGGAGAAGACTGACGGCGCTGACCACTGGTTCCCTCTACGCTGGCGATGCTGCCGAGCAAGAGCTTTAAGTAAGTAAATAAACAAAAAACGAGTTTTCATGGTGTAAGTTAATACCGAGATAAAAACTGAAAATGGGCAGGAACTCTATCCTCTATGAAGTGTCTGCAGTATCCTTTGCCTTCACTGTCTATGCCTGGTGCTTAATGGTTACGTCCACTTGATTACTTTAATGCCTACATGAATCTGATGGAAAGCACTTCTGTGTTCTCCTTAGAGAAAAAGGGAGAGAAAAATAAAAACGCTGTTATTTTGCCATTCATGTCTTCTTTTTCCCTTCATGACCTGGCCTATTTAGGTTCCTTCTTCTAAGAACTGAGAATTGAATCTAGTGCAAACGATGCTTCTATTCAAAATTACAAATATATTTACTCCGTCATGATCTGATCTTGGAAGGAATTACTAGCCTGATAACGATTTTGGAAAATCTATTGGGAAGCATAACATAATATTTCATACGAAAATTGTTATCAAACAGTTCGTGATAACAATTTGTAAGTATGGAGTGATGTGGCTGAGTAGTAGCCGAAACTCTAAGAAACAAAGTTTTCATAACAATAGATACATAAAAAAATCAAATATTGAGGCTCATTCAAAATATATAAAATTCATCAAGTTTAATGATACCCATCAAAAGTTATGAGCCTGATAATATTTGCTCAATTTTTGAAAACGAAAGAAACACTCCCAAAACATTAAGTGACCTTAGTTAAAATCACACTATCAGATTTAGCATATCAGAGAGCCCTACTGTAGAGATTTCAAGCTCCAATTTATAAAAATATGGAATTTTGCATTTTTTGCCAGAAGAAACATTACGGGTGCGTGTTTAGTTTATTTTTTCCTTTTTTTTCCCCCAAGGGATGATTGTATCAAAACGATAATACTAAAAGACAGGGGGAGGTCTGATTTGATCGGAAATCAAAGTTCTAGTGCCCTTTTTAAGTGACCAAAATATTGGAGGGATGTTGACCCCCTTCCCATGCCCCTTTTTTCCCAAAAGTGGCCCGATTAAAATTTTGAGATAGAAGTTTTGTTCAGCATAGTCAGAAGATCTTATAACTATGCCTTTGAGGATGACTTGACTCACCACAGTCCTAGGGGTAAGGGCTGCAAGCTATGAACTTTGCCCATTGATTACATATAGTATTGGTTGTTCGGTAGTATACAGACATTTATTCGGAGGAGGGGGATTTTCTTACAGGGGAGGGCGTGTACGTAAGAGGATTGTTTCATGGAGGAATTTTTCCTGGGGTGAGGGAATTTTTTCATGGAGGGGGAGCTGGATTCCCCGGCATTATTTAAAACCGATCAGAAATTCATTTTTTTTTTTTAATTTTCAACTGAAAGTAAGGAGAAACATTAAAACTTAAAACGACCAAAAATTATATGTATATGAGGGAGGTTGCCCACTCCTCAATACCTCACTATTTACGCTAAAAAAAATTTAGAACTTTTAAAACAGCTCATTATACTAATTAAACGACCCGTGTGTTTCAGGAGTCATTTTTAAACGATTGGAACAAAAAGTCTAACTTTAGCATAAAGAGTGAGGTATTGAGAAGTGGGAAACCCCTATCATATATGTAATGATTTCTGGTCATCTTAATTTTTGCTGTTGCTCCTTAATTTTAATTGATTTTTTTTTATTATTTAATAACTAGACAAAATCCATTTAAATCTGAATATTTTTTAGGCAAACTTTATATATAGTTCTTAAATGTCAAATAGTTCGTGGTAACGAGCTGTAGGTAAGGAGGAACACGGCTCAATAGCAACCGAAGCCCAAAAAAAAATGATTTATGATACCAGTTGATATATCAAACGAATTAGCGCACTATACTGCTTCTAAATATATAAGATTCACTAAGTTTAGTTTTGCCCATCAAAGGCTATGAGCCTGAGAATATTTACCTGATTTTTTTTTAAAGGGGACTACACATCAAAAAGTCAAAGTATCTTAATTAAAATGATAGCATCAGATTCATCGTATTAGATATCCCTACTATGGAAGTTTCAAGCTACCATCTTCAAAAAAGTGGAATTTTGCATTTTTTGCCAAAAGAATATCACAGCCGTTTGTTTATTTGTTTATTTTCCCCAGATGTTTGTATCAAAGCAATGTTCCTAAAACATCGGGAGAGGACTCATTTGAAAGAAAATTGAAAGTTCTAGTGCCCTTTTTTAGTGACCAAAAGATTGGAGGGCAGCTAGCCGCCCTCCGACGCCCCTTTTTCCACCAAAGCTCTTCGATAAAAATTTTGAGACAGCCATACCCTTCAGCATATTTGAAAGGCCCAAGTACTATGCATTTGGAGATAACATGGGCCCCATAGCTCCTAGAGAAAGAACTTTAAATTATGAAATTTGCAAATTGTTTCAAACAACAAAAGTACGAAGAACAATAGGGAAATCTTTTTGCAAGACAGTGGAGATAATTTGAATGAATATTTCGGCCCTATGTCCAAGGGCCGTCCTCAGCAAAACAAAAATATATGAAAGAAAAAAGACTCACAACAACATGCAACCAATAAAACCAAAAATTAAAAATATTTCAAAGCAGTCCTAGCATCCTTACTTCGGCGAACTTTAACCAGGACTGATTAAAAGTAAGGTAAAACAAGGCGATTCAATGAGATGAAAGAAAAATAATTTAAAAACACGTTCTTATTGCTAATCCAGCTTTTTTGGCAGCTAACCTCAAAGGTCTTTTTGTGACCGGTTCTGTGTTAATATCTATCGGTTTTTTAAAATAATTTGTAAGATCATTTTTAATTAAATTTGTGTATAGAGCATTTAGTGTATATTCCCCCGAGTCCCTATTTAAGGAAATATTATTATTAATCTTAATTCTGATTTCAATTGATGGCAGATTCAATAAGGGCAGATTCATCAAAAAGTATATTGTGGCTAGGATTTTCAAAAATATGGCTGCCTAATGCAGAATCAGATTAAACAACGGAAATACTAGAATTTAGAGCTTTGACTATATCATCTTTATGCTGTTATGCGCTTTTCTAAATTCTGGTGTGTACCTACATAATATTTGCCACAATCACATGGTATTTGATAGACCCCTCTTTGGCGAGTAACTGGGGTTTTATCTTTACCAGAATTTAGAAAATTAATGATTCTAAAATTATTTGTGAATACTACATACAGAATATTTTTTGTGCAAACTTTTTTAAGATTTGTAGTGATTTTTGGGATGTAGGGGAGGTAAATTATGTTTAAGGGCTTGTCAGAAATATCACATGGTAAACTATCATTAATTTTACGGGAATGTCTCTTCAGTCTACAATTAATTACACTATTAATAAATAAAATAGGATACCCATTTCCGAAAAGTATGTCCTTGATAAAGTTTAATTCTGCTGTTATGTGGGAATCAGAACAAATGCTTAGGGCCCGATCGACGAGGGATATTACGACTGCTCTTTTAACTTGTGGGGGGTGGTTTGATTTAAAATGCAAATACGAGTATCTATTATTTTGTGTTGGTTTTCTATAAATAGTAAAATTGAGTTTATCGAAGCTACGAATAACTAACACATCTAGGAATGGGATTTTATTTGCGATTTCGATTTCTAAAGTAAACTGTAAATTTCTATCGTATGTATTAAGGTGATCTAAGTTGGATCTAAGTTCTTCGTACTTTTGTTGTTTGTTATGGAAAGGCAGTGTGGTCTTCGTCGCTATTTTTGCAAATTGTTTACGTATAGTCTTTGTTATTAGGAAGTATGTATACATTTTTCGGGTGGGTGAAGGGTGAATTTTCTGCTGGGGGGATTTTTCACAGGGAGAATTTTCAATGGGAAGGGGAATTTGTAGAGGGTAAACTTTTCAGTGGAAATTTTACTCTAGGGGAGTTTGCGAGAATTCCCATACGAAATTGTTCTTATTTGTCTTACGTTCTCTTTGTTGACTCAATTTGTCATGTGGAAATGTCAGCGGTAATTGTCTTGGGTAAATTTTCACCGGAGTTGAATCGTCTAGAGGATCTTTCCGTGGAGTGAGAGCCGGCGTTCTCCGCATTATTTGAAAAATGACCAGAAATTGAATAGACAAAAAAGTGTGTTCAACTGAAAGTAAGACGCAACATTAAAAACTTGAAATGAACAGAAATTTTTGTGTATATTAAGGAGGTTGCCCTCACTTCAATACTTTAATCTTTAGGCCTATGCCAAAGTTTGACTTTTTGTCCCGATGCCTTAAGAACGACTCCTGAAACGAAAGGGTCATTTAAGTAGAACAATAGGAAGCTTTTTTAAAACTAAAAATTTCAGTCGAATTTAAGGTCGAGGTATTGAGGAGGTGGCAA
Source organism: Artemia sinica (assembly GCA_027921565.1). Classification (NCBI taxonomy): domain Eukaryota; kingdom Metazoa; phylum Arthropoda; class Branchiopoda; order Anostraca; family Artemiidae; genus Artemia; species Artemia sinica. The sequence continues at coordinate 11,728,944 of CM051258.1, forward strand.
CACCCCCCCCCCCCTATATATGTATAAATTTATTTTTGTTTAGAGTTTTAATGTTTCTCCTTACTGTCAGTTGAAAAATTCGTTATTTAGTTTATTCAATTAAATGAAATAAACAAGTTTTCTTGGTGTAAATGAAGACCGAGATAAAAAAAAAAAGACTGAAAATGGTCAGGGATACCCTTTATGAAGGGGTTTTTGTGCCCTCTCCTCTTATTCTCTATGTCTGGTGCTTAATAGTTACACCCAATACACCCAATTGATCACTTTACACTCTAAAGGAATATGACGGAAAACAATTATGTGTTTTGCTTAGAGCAAACAGAGAGAAATTGAAAACGCTGTCATTTTCACTTCATTATTTTTCCTATAGTTTCATTCTTCTAAGAGCTCAGAATTGAATCTAGTGCAAACGAAGCTTCAATACAAAATTACAAATAAATTTGTTTCAATTTGTTATGATCAGATCTTGGAAACATATTCCAACATGATAACGATTATGGGAAATCTATTGGGAGAGACAGAACATAAGATTTCATACGAAAACTGTTATAGCTAGAGAAAATCTAATTATGTTTGATTTTTTGTTTGACAAATTTGATATTAGTTCTTTAAATGTTAAACTAAAAACGAGCAATTTTGGTGTTAAGTTAAGGCCAACATAAAGACTGAAAATGGGCAGGAACTCTACCCTATATGAAGGGTCTGCTGTACCATCTGCCTTCACTCTTCATGCTTGGTGCTTCGTGGTTACATCCCTTTCATCACTTTACTCCCTATATGAATATGATTGAAAACATTTTTGTGATCTGCTTAGAGAAAAAGGGAGAGAAGAATAAAAACGCAGTCATTTCGTGTCTTCTTTTCTCCTTCATTATTTGGCCTATTTAGGATCTTTCTTCTAAAGCTCAGAATTGAATCTAGTGCAAAGAAAGTCTCTATTCAAAGTTAGAAATATATTTGCTCAATGAATAACTGATCTAGGAAGTAAATGCTAACATGATAATAACTTCAGGAAGTCGGTTGAAAGAGACCGAAAATATGATTTCACACTAAAATTTTAATAATCAGGGAAATTTTCTTAAAAGGTCTAAACATTCGTCAGAAAAACTTTTTTTCAATTCTTAGGATTGTTAAGTAAAAGAAACAATGTTTTTCTTGTAAGTAAAGACTAACTTTAAAACTAAAAACGGGCTTTAATTACCCCATATTTCAGGGGGCTGTCACACCCTAAGCCCCCACACCTTACTCTCGGTGTCCAATATTTAATTAGTTTCAAAAAACTTTGCTTATTACCATAGCTATCATGGAACACTCGGTTGAGCTGTGTTTATACAGTTCGAGGAAACGAATTGTAAATAAGGAGCATCCCCTGCTGGTAATAGCAAACGCTGCAAAAAATAGCTTTGGTCGTAATATTGAACAAAAAAAATTTCAGGTGAATGTAGAGGATGAAGTTAAAACTAACGGAAATTTTCATGTATATAAGGGGAGCTGCTACCTCCTTAACCCCTCACACTCTTAACGTTTTCAGTGTACCTTAAAAATATTTTATTTAAAAATGGCCATTGCGTTTGAACAGTTGCTCCTAAAACATTGGGGCAAAAAGGTAAACTTTGTCAGAAAGAGCGAGATGTTTAAAAATAGGAAAATTTTTCATTTACAGAGTAATTTCTATTCGTTTTAATTCTCAATATCACTCTTACATTCATTTGAAAAAACCTAATTTTTGTATAAATTATACAAAATAAGTATAAATTATTTTTGTATAAACCAAGTAATAAGGACAAAAATTTAGCCTTTGCATACATATAGTTTTGCTACTGCCCATGATGCCACAGCAAAAGTAGTGTTTTTTCACAAGTCGATTCGTTGTCTTCAAAAAAATATTTTGCCATGTGAATCCAAAATTGAACGGAAACTCTGTTTGCGTCGTTTGGCACGAATGTGTTCAGAAACGTGACGCTGATAACGTAGCAAGTACATTCTTGAAGGTCATTGAGAACTTTTCAGGCGTTGAAATGTTTGAATTCTCGGCTGACAACAGCAAAGCTCAGAGTAAGAACTTGACCCTTTTCTCAGCTCTTACTTTCCTTGTCAACGATCATGGCCATCTGGATCTGAAGGAAGTTCGTCTCAAGTTTAATCCCAAAGTTCATGCTCACATGGCTGCTAATGTTCTTCACGGAAATATTGAAAAGAAAATTTGTGCGGTTAGATAGTCAGGGTTTCCAAGATTTGGCAGATGAAGAGAGTTACGACGATGAACTGTAATCAGCAATGTACCAGTGAAAGCTTTGCGTGCCAGGGAATTTTTGTACTTTTTAACGATTTTACTTGAAGTGGATTTTAATTTATTATATTTTATCTTTCCCATTAACGGTTTTTACCTTTCATACTCAAACAATAGAATATCGACGATTTTGCCTTGGTTTACATTTTTTCCGCTACATTCACATTTTAGCTCCCCTTTCTTAGAATCCCTCGGCAAAACCATGAATGTGATTCCGTTTTTTCTCAATAACTCAGTGTAGGAGTAAATTTTCAACGTGACAGTAAAATAGATAACCTCAGGCTTAAAATTAGCAATCTAATGCTAACCTAATTTTTAGTTTTTGAAACTTCAAAACCGTTTTCGAAAAATACGATAAAGCCACATTCACGGTTATGTCTTTGGACACCCGAGCAGCTGATGCATAGCTGAAACGCAACAAAACGTCACTTTACAAAATGTTATAAAACTTCAACTGAACCAACTTAGCTGAATGAACTTAGTTAATTCACCCCTCAAATTACAGGTATAAACTGAAAGCATTGCCGGATAGAAAGGTATTAGGGATTAATTTTATAGACCCCCCCCCCTCCACCCAACAAAACATTCTTCTATATTTACCTAAAACGTCAAGGGAAGTTAGAAAGTTTGGGCATAAAAAGAACTTTTTGAGGCTTCAGGCACTTTTGAGGCACTTTCGTTTTGCTTCATAAAATTGCAGAAACACAACTTCTTTGAGGCACTATCTGATTTGCTACTTAAATAGGGCACTAAAACTTTCAATTTCCTTTAATTTTATTTTTATTCTGAAATTCTAGGACAATTGGTTCAATATGGTCACACCAGAGAAAAATTATCTGTTCTTCTGTTCGTTGTCGTGTACCGGGAGTAAAACACGATGTATTTGAAATACCAAAATAAAGTTCCTTCTTTCTAAAGATAATTCTGACTCCTATAATTAAGCTAAATCTAGTTTCAAAAATGAAAAAGTCCTTAATCAGCAAAGAAAAGAAACTGCAGTCTTTGGATTTCGCTAAGACAGTGAGCAATAAGAAAGGTGCTACGCACAATATTTCTAAGGAAGTTTAAACGATAAGAACCGTGTGAACGCCTAAATCATCAAAAATATTTAAGACGTATTATTGGACGAGGGTTTCGTCCTTGGGCCACGTAAGCCAATGGCAGGCAGTCCCTACAGCGCAGGACGAAAGAACTGCGTTTGGGAGTGGGGTAAATGTGTTTTTTAATTTTAATCTCTATCCAGCTCTGAAACGATTAGTACGAAATTATTTTGGTCACCGTTATTGTCATAGAAGTGACCTGTTCCTGTGCAACTAAGCATGTAAGTTCAATAAATCTATTGTCTTTTTATCTGTGTTTGTTTCATTTATATGTCTGCGTCTAGTCCGACAATGGGTAACTAGTTCGTATGTCTCCAAGGTAAATGCTCCCAAAGGAATCTGATCTCCAGATAGCCCGAGAAGAAGAGGCCACGCTTTTTCATTCCTACAAGCATCAAAAGTTGTCATCGCCACAGCTTAGAAAGAGTTTCTAACCCCTGCTAGCCTATAAGAATTCGTAACTCTTAAGCAAGATCTAATTGCGCCGTGGAAACAAAGCTTTGAGACGTCAAAATTTATAGTTCAATAATTCTTAATTCCTCGTAACTTTTAATGGATTAAATTAAATGAAATAATTCAAAGATATTCAATATCAGCATTAAAATACAATTCGATTAATATGTATATTAGAGGAATTACGGCATCCGGTTCAAATGTAAGAAAGAAGAAATAGGGAAATAAACCTATGCCATTCATATCTGATTTATTGAGAAAGCCGGGTTTTGTTTTTGATTAATAAGAACACGTTTGATTCAAAGATTAATTTTTCTATCACAAACCATAACAAATATTATCTTCAATACTTTTCCATCGCTACAAATGGCGCGGTCGGTAGGATTTTTCCATCGCTACAAATGGCGCGAGTCGGAAATTGGAGGAAAACTGCGAACTAGTTGGGCTATAGAAACTTTGTAACTTAAATTTGATTGTTGGAGAGATACAGACATATAAATAAGTTGATTAGGCCTATTGCCGCTAGGCTACTACAGGGAAACCCTTTAGAATATCTCATAGGAGATAATAGCCTACCCCAAAATAGGTTAAGTAAAATTTTAAGTTGATATAAACGCAAAAAAAAAACATGGACGATCTAAATGAATTACTAATAGTGCAAAAGTTAGTCGCAAAAAATATAGAGATTGCAAAATCTATCCCGGAATACAATGGTCAATCAGATATTGACGAATTTAATATCCAATTGACCCAGTTTGTACAATTAACAAAAACAGACGTTGGAGCGTTAAAAGACATGCTGCTTCTACGATTAAGAGGCCAGGCCTTAACCTTTCTAAAACAGGTCGAACATACCATAGGAAATAACGCCAACTTGCCAATAAATACGGTTGATGACTTGTTAAAAGCATTCAAAGAGAGATTTATAGAAACCAGTTCAATAAATAAATTAAAACATGGAGTAGTGAACTTTGATTTTTCACAAAATATAAGGGATATCTGGATAATATACGCATTTCTGTAGAAGCAAAATACGGAAGTGGTTCTGGGCAACTGTATGAAAAAGTCATACTAAATACCTTTTTGCAAGGGCTACCCCCAAAACTATATAGAGTAGTAATATCCAAGAATATTCAGACGTTGGATCTTGCAGTCCAAGAGGTAGAACGATTAATCGAAGTTGATAAAATGGTTGCTAATCATAGTAATGCAAAAATGAATAGCTTAGGCGACTCAAACGCGAACCCAATCTTCGAGGGCGATCAAGCATCCCCCAATTTCTTTTTAAGGGATAACTCCCCAGTAGCACAAAGAAACAAAACGCCAGAACCCGCTAGGCAGAAAACAGTACGTTTTCAGCCCATTAACCCTACAATAATAAGGTGCTATAACTGCAATCGTGTTGGCCACATAGCAAGAGAGTGCCACTACGTCACCAATCCCATACCAAGAAATGCTGTCGGTAATACGCAAAATTACGGTAACCATTTGTTCAGAAGAACAAATTTTAGCACCGGTCGTGCAATAGGCTATAGCCAGGGGGGATTGCGCCAATCAGTACCTTATAATGCGTACCAACCAAATCTGTATAACCCTCTCCCCAACAGGCAAATTAATTACCGGTTTGAAAACCCAAATACTCGCCAAGGTCAATATAATGCGAGAATGCAATATAGAAATCATGAAAATTTGCCGATGAGAAACGAAGATTTTACAAGCCAACGGCACTGGCAGTCAGCGCCAGCAAATGGCACTGACACGAGACATCCACGTTACCATAATAATACATGGCGAAGACAGGCAGACGTAAATCATTTAAATATGCCTACGGAACCTAATACGTCTGAATATCTATTACAGGCACCGACAAATGAAATAAATTCTCAGGGAAACGCTTCAGGCCCCTCAGAAACATAAGTTGGACCCAGAGGGTGCCAGGGATATTTAATAGGTCCAAAACAATACTAGTGCCTTCTTGTAGTGATATTATTAACAAGTTACCTATATTTAATGATTTTTGTGTGGAAAACGTTTACTTTACGGCCTTAGTTGACAGTGGAGCTACTGTAAATATCATAAACTCTTGCGTATTTAATATGTTGCCTCTGCACATTAGGCGACAAAAGAACCCTAATAATCCCAATTTAACAAGCGTTACAGGTCATAAATTAAATGCAAAAGGGTCAATTTGCCTAAACGTAAAAAGAGACAATAGAACCTTCATGACAAATTTTATTATATGTGACAATCTCCCATATGAAGCTATTATAGGGGCAAATTTTCTAAGGTCTAATAGAATACTATTAGACGTAGCCAACGAGAAGCTTGTATACCCAGCTAAGGTGGGGGAAGAAATTTCTACCTTAAGAAATCGTAACAGAGGTTACGAAGATAACATAACAGTAAACAAAATTTCTAGTGGTATAATGTCGAAGTATTTTGAACCCCATGTCTCGCAAAGACATGGCATAATTGGAAATTTGTTCAATTATCCTGAGAGATATCGCAGAAATGAAGTAAATTTAAATAATAACAGTATTGAATCTGCGAAAATAAAAATAGGAGATATGCGACAGTACAGATCAAATGAAATTAAGAAAATAGTGGAATTGTGGAAAAACATAATAAAACCCAACGTGACGCCGCAAGATGCCGCAATGGCGCAGCATAGCGCCAGTATGAATCTAATAAACAATGAAAATGAAGAGAAATATTACGGATTTGCGATAAGGAAAACAAAAATCCCTCCCAAAACGATGCAAAAAATCCAAATATCACAAATGATCGAGCCAATAATTAGCAAATCAGAAATATGGTTTGCGACACCGTCTGAAATACCTGAAAATCTGTTATGCGAGGAACAGATTATATCTTATGACAAAGGGGAAGGTTTTATTTGGGTAACCAATAACCATGAAAATGATACAATTACAATTAAAAAGGGGACGTGTTTAGTCCAAATCGAGGTTTTAACGGAAAATGATTTAAATAAATGGGAAAATTCTAAAAGAAACCTAGTTAACGGCATTAAAACTTCAAATAACGAATATCCTTTGACTAAATCGCAATTTTTAAACAAATTTAAAATGGATCATATTACGGATATGGAACTTAAGAAAAAATTATGCGAATTATTATGGAAATTTAAGGATGTATTTTCTGCATCTGAAGATGATATCGGGCTGATTCCATTTTATCAGCATTCAATTTTAACGACTGGTAATCCCGTAGCAAAACAGCCATATCGTGTGCCATATAAGCACAAAGAGTGGTTAAAAAATAAAATCCATGAATTAGAAAGAAACGAAATTATACGCCCAAGTATAAGTCCGTATAGTGCACCAGTGATCTTAGTACCAAAAAAGAATGGAGATCTTAGACTCGTAGTAGATTATAGGGCTCTCAACAAACAAGTAGTTAGCGATAAATTTCCTCTACCAAGAATAGACGAAATTCTTGACTCAATTTCAAGCAAAAACAAAATTTTTACTTCTTTGGACCTTACCCAAGGCTACCACCAAGTGAAAATAGCCGAAAAGGATGTCCATAAAACTGCATTTTCAGCATCCGAATATGGATCTTATGAATACTTGAGAGTACCATTTGGGCTTAAAACAAGTTCAAGCGCGTTATGTAGACCCCTATTGCACCTGTTAAGAGGATTAAAGAATATAATTCATTTTGTTGATGATATTATATGCGTGGGGGAAAACACTGAGCAACACTTAGCAACTTTAGCTAAGGTGTTCGAGAAGTTCAGGCAAGGCAATTTAAAATGCCGGCCTGAGAAAGTAAATTTATTTCAATCCAAAATTAAATTTTTAGGAGTAGTAGTGACCCAGGGAGAGATATCCCCAGACCCTGATAAAATAAGATGTGTTGAAAACCTCAAGCCCCCCAGAACTATGAAAGAATTAAGGGGAATTTTAGGACTTACTGGCTACTTTAGAAAATTCGTACGCAATTATGCCCAAATTGCGAAACCCCTCACGGAATTAACCAAAGGAAACTCCCATAATGTTACCTGGTCCCAGGAAGCTCAAACTTCCCTAGACCAACTCAAAAAGGCGCTCACTTCTGAACCAATTTTATCACTCCCTGATTTCGAAAACGGAAAATTCATCGTTACCACTGATGCTAGTCAAAGGCATAGGCGCTATCCTTTCGCAAACAATCCCAGTAGAAAACCCTAACCCTCTACAGGGAACACCTAAACAAATAGAAAAAGTTATATGCTATTCAAGTAAAACTTTATCAAAAGGCGAAAGTAGTTATTCCGCCACAAACTTAGAATTACTATCTATTATCTACCACTTGGACAAGTTTAGACATTATTTAATTGGTAGAAAATTTATACTACGATCAGACCATAAAAGCTTGCAGTACCTGCGCACATTTAAAAATCCCACGGGCATTCTAGCTAGATGGATTATGAAAATCCAAGACCTAGATTATGAATTTGAACATTTAAAGGGAAAACAAAACGCAGCTTGCGACTTTTTGAGTAGATACCCAGAAAATAGTCCGTCGGAAACTGAAGAAAATGAAGTTAATGCTATTAATGCTAAAAGCAAACATGGATGTAAGAAAAACAAAGTCAAAGACGCAGTAAAAGAAAATAAGATTAACTATTGTCCCTTATCTTTGGAAAATATAAAAAGAAAGCAAAAAAGGACGAAATGTGTGTAGCACTAATTAATTATTTTGTGAATGATGAGGCGTTACCGGATAAATTCAAAACTCTTAGAAAAGAGATAGATAATTTTTACTACGACCTTGATGAAGAAATACTGTGTAGGATTGTGACTGCTGAGACAAATAGAAACCAAACCTCGATAATACCTGTGTTACCACAAAACTTGATAGGGCCTGCATTTGAATATTTTCATTCGGACACAGGTGGACATTTAGGAGTTATGAAAACGTTCCATAAGTTAAAACAATACTTTTACGTACAATCGGCACTGACAAAACTTAAAGAATTTGTAAGTACATGCGAAGCATGTAATTTGAGAAAAATCCCCCCAGCTTATCCAAATCCTCCAATGGGAAGGGTCCCAGTAGCAAAGTACCCCTTCGATATTGTCTCATTTGACCTATACGGGACAAGTGGAGGCTTACCTGTTTCTAGCAGAGGCCATACGTGTATTCTTTCGGTTGTAGATCATTTTTCCGGATTTACTTTTGCAAAAGCATTAAAAAATCAAGGTGCTTATGCCACAAGTAAGGCATTAGCAAAATTATTTTTACAATTTGGCATTCCTAATAAAATTTTGAGCGACAACGGGAGCAATTTTGTTGCAAAAGTAACAAAAGATTTAATGAGTTTCCTTAATATAGAGAAAATGGTGACAGCGCCGTACCATCCACAAGCTAATGGCAAAATAGAAAACAGACATAAAATATTTTCGAACGTTCTAAGTATTTATACAAAAGACAATAGGAGCGACTGGGATAAATTCTTACCTTATTTAACCAACGTAATCAACACTGCTTATTCCGAAACAACCAGAGACAATCCATTTTATTTACTTTTTGGTCGAGATTTTAGAATCCCGTATGATGAGATTATTGAATCTCGGCAGTATTATAACGACTCAGAAGATTATAAACAAGAATTCATAAATAGGATGAGGAAAACTTATAAAATAGTTAGGCAAGAATTGGAAAAATGTAAAATAAAACAAGAACTAAGATCTCAACCCAAAGTTAAGGGGAATATAGATTTCAAAGTAGGAGACTTCGTTTACCTAAAGAACGAGGCGAAAACGGAAGGAAAAAAACTCTCCAACAAATATTCTGGACCGTACAGAATAGTCAAAAAGTACGATAATGAATATACCTTTAAAATGGAAAACCCCGATAGTGGAAAAACTTACAAGGCGCATGTTAGCCGAATAAAAACAGCCAAATTTCCAGAGAGATGGGTATCCCATCCCTCTTCGACTGATTCATCAGATTCGGAAAATGAGCCCCCTAGGTCAAGATTGGCAGAGCTAAAACCTTTCAATTTTAAACAAGATTATTTTGAAAATGAAAGTGATGAACAAAACTTTGAAGAATTTTTGGCTATGGAAAATCTAGTTATTCCAGAGAAAAAATCCCTAACACCAGTAAGAATAAGAACGCCAAAAAGCCCAAAAAGTTATTCATCGGCAAACGCAGGAGATTTAGATTATACAATATCTCCAAAAACCCCATTTTTCCCCGATAGAATCTCGACCCCATGTCCCCCCAAAAGATTTCCAGACGATATGGTTTCCCCTACAACACCAATAGAAAGGCCCCTGTCTTTACAGGAGGAATTAAACAGAGCTGTAGAAACCCCCGGCATTGCTGTAAAGAAAACTCCTCTCAAAGATTTAATTAAAACAAACCTGCGAGAAGCTATGGATTTAATTAATTTCCCCATAAAAAAGAGTCAAAGTACATTGCCCGAGAATAAAACTCCCAAGGATGACCAGCAAGGTCAACATCATGATATAACTGTGTCCAAGGTCAAACCTAAAAAGTGGACTTCATGGAGGGAAACCTTTGTGCAAAGAATGCCCCATCCCCCTGAAGACATGGCCTTCAAACAATGGAGGAACCCCGCAAAAACTTTTGATTCCTCCCAAAGCTCTCAAGAATCTTTCAAATCCCCCGAGTTGAGAACTCAAGGCGAGGACTTAGGGAATAAACCTTCTACTTCCAGGGGAGTAGAAATTTACGAAGGAATGGCAGGTGATACCACAAAAAGTGCCACCTCTAAAAGTTCCAATCCGGATTCGTCGGAACCTAGTTCCGAAGAGTCTGATGGTCGAATCAGACCATATAGTAGCTAAAGAAATAGGGAAATCAAGGCCGACCTCAGCAGCCGCACACGGGAAACAAACGAAATTAAAAGGGCAAGAATTTTTGAAAAAACAATACAAAAAGTTTGACCTTATTTCGCTAGACAAACCGAAAAAGAAAAAACCACAAGAAACAGAGGAGAAAATAACGACACAGTCAGGTAGAACGGTTAAAAAACCTGACAGATGGAAATATCCCTAATTAATGTAAAGACAAATTTCAAAGATATGAATTTAACACCATAATAAATTCAAAAGTGTGCAAGTAAAGTTAACCAAGTCAATATTAATGAAAAAAAAAATAAATAAAATAAAATAATACGAGTAATGTCAAAACGTTGACGATCACAGAAAATAACCAAAGGTAGGAAGCTAGTGGTCTACTGAAAACGACAACTCGCGTTGGACCACGTCTTGTGGGAAGCCCGGGGAGGAACTCAAGGCCCATGATTGTTTTTGTAATTTTTTGTGTGTAAATGAACGTAGGAAGGGATATTTCTCAGTCCTTCAAGTGTAAGAAATTAGTATTTTTATGCCAATCAGGGCCAGTCAAAACAATACTTAAAGGTTGAATAGAAACTTCTGTGAGCTAGTTAAGTTTTTGTTTTTTGGATCAGAATGCTTTGAAAGAGAAACAGAGAGTTTACTTTCTTGTAGCTCCGAGGAAAAAAAAACTTTTTATTTCATATATAATATCTATGACGTATGCTGTCCTACAGCTCTGTGTTAAACATTACTTCCAAAGAGAAACAGAGACATTAATGTCTTTAGCTCCTTGGCGAAAAATTTAATTTCATTAGTTTATATCTATGACGTATACAATAACAGAGAGATCACTGTTCTATAGTTCTGTGACAAAAATGTTCTTTAATTCCATTGGTTTATCTATGAAATATATTGTGCTCTAATTTTTGTGACATATTTTCGCAAGTCAGTCACGTTATATCTTACCTATACTGACTCAGGTCCCCTCAGATTTTCTATGAAAAATCGACCCATGTCCTAACCAAGATGGATATTATCAAAAAAAAAAATCCGATCCAAACTTTATCTATAGTTGGCTATCGGTACGTTTATATGTAGAATTTCACGGCGGATGTGAAATTATATCTCAATAATAATATGGAAAATTTTAAAACCATTTGATCAGTTAAGATACATGGATTGAAACCCTGTGTATGTCCAATGGCGACTAAGTAAAACCCACAAGGAATTCCCTATTAATGTGAAGGTGTCTCTCACTTAACGGATTCTAATAAGACTTTAATATAATATTTATTTATTTAGTGCTGAAGGATTTGCTCAAACAATAGCCTTCTAAAAAGATATTGATGTCAGTTCTTCATTATGCTTATATTCTTTGCCAAGCATTAACTGGAATCTACGGAGGCAAGCTTGGAAATCCTGCATCTAATGACCTTATTCGAAAAGCGAATATGATGCACCAATGTTGACTTGTAATTACGGAAAATCCAAGAGAAGAACACGGGGAAACAAAGAAGAACACGTTTGCATTTCAGCCGTTAAACCCGGAGCCCCATAAGAACGTCTAAGCCAAGAAATAGGGAAGACATCAGAAAACTAGTGGGTATAGAGGTCTCCACTAGTCCTTGTTATGTCTTGTTCCCTCATTGTAGTACTGTTTGCGTAAAACCGTGTGGTTATGACGCTGCAACATGCGTTTCTTAAACAGCACGGACTTGCGTGAACAATGAAGGCATGAAATAAGTCGTAAAATTAGACCTCAAACTTAATAATGTAGGGTAAATAACGTTTATTTAATAAGTATTGAAGAAGTATATAAGCCCTTTATCGATGTTTCCGTTCTCAAAACAAATTTGAAACATCTCTGTTTTAAATTTTTAAATTTTCATTGTGAGTACTAATATTAGTGTATTTATTTAATTCTGTCTCATAGCTAAGAAATTATAACCCAATTAATGCGTGAATTATTGTATATGTATTTACTTCAAAGAACATGTGATTCTGCCGCGTTGTTTTTATTACAGGAAAGTAAATGGACACTTTGGTCATTGAGCATTACAATAAGCTGCCCAGTACAGATACGACCCAGTAGCATCTATTTTCATCATATCTCAACCAACGAAGAGTACTCACCATAACTCCAGGCAAGTTTCATCCCAACTTCGTCTACGAAAACAACAGTTACCTTCGATCGTCGTTTCTTCGACTATGAACCATACTACGTATCAGGTAACACTATATTTGAACCTCAGTATCAAGTGCTTTAACGAACTATATTATCACATAAATGCTGAGAACCCCATCGATCAGAACAAGATAAACGCTATTTAACGATATTTGAAGTTAAGAGATACTTAAAGACATTTGAAGATATTTGAAACTGAAGTTAGAGACAATTTGAAGTTTAATTCTGAGAACCCCATCGATCAGAACAAGATAGACGATATGTAACGATATTTGAAGTTGAAAAATACTTAAAGACATTTGAAGATATTTGAAGACGAAATTAAAGACAATTTGAAGTTTAATTCTGAGAACTCTATCGATCAGCACACGATAAACGATATTTGAAGTTAAATGACACTTAAAGACATTTGAAGATATTTGAAGCAGAAATTAAAGACAATTTGAACTTTAACTCTGAGAACACCATCGAGCAGTACAAGATAAACGATATTTAACGATATTTGAAGTTAAATGATAGTTGAAGAGGTTCGAAGTTGAATTTAAAGACAATATATTAAGAGAGTCACTATAGTAGGACGACAACCCGTTTCAAAAGGCACAAATGAACAATTTTACGCGAGAATACATTCTCTATGTGCCTCTAAAATCCTAACAAAATGATATGCTGAGAAGAAAAACACCAACACCTGCAGTGGGAAGAATCATTTCTCAGTTGACTATTAGAATGATATTTAATGGTCATTTCTCAGTTGACTATTGGGGAAAACTTACCGTGTAAAGACAACTAGACTCGAACTGTTCCATGAAGAAACCATAACGTAAGTGCTTCGAAATTTTCGCCAGGACAAAAGGAGTGAAGGACAGTAATTTACAACAAAAGGGTGTAGTACACTAAGGACACGAAAGGTGATGAATAGATGTGAAGCTACATGTTGTACTTCCTAATAACTTTGACAATTCAAAAATCCCAATAGTGAAAGTGTTTTAATGTCATCAGTGAATATGATGAACCAAATATTGTATGTTATAAATCATTCATGTATGTACCACAAGTAGAATTAGGTGTAGTATTATCATGTCATTCATTTAATGTAGCGTAGATAGAATGTAGCATGCCATATAGACAGCAAAATAAAAAAAAAGCCTTGTAAAAATTGAATAAAAAAAAAAAATCTTTAGTATAGTAGCTAGCCTAGAACCATGAATAATCTTAGTCCGGTAGATGAATTTTAGATAGGGATGTAGAATAAAATAAGAAAAGTAATAGAGAAAATTTTTAGCACTCCTGATTAAGCCATAACATATATATAAAATAATTATATAAAAAAAAAAATAGTTAATAAATGGCGAACATTTAAAAAAAGCCCAAAGGCGAGCAGTTACAAATGACGGGACGTCATTAATTGATGGGAAGGGTGATATGTACCGGGAGTAAAACACGATGTATTTGAAATACCAAAATAAAGTTCCTTCTTTCTAAAGATAATTCTGACTCCTATAATTAAGCTAAATCTAGTTTCAAAAATGAAAATTCCTTAATCAGCAAAGAAAAGAAACTGCAGTCTTTGGATTTCGCTAAGACAGTGAGCAATAAGAAAGGTGCTACGCACAATATTTCTAAGGAAGTTTAAACGATAAGAACCGTGTGAACGCCTAAATCATCAAAAATATTTAAGACGTATTATTGGACAAGGGTTTCGTCCTTGGGCCACGTAAGCCAATGGCAGGCAGTCCCTACAGCGCAGGACGTAAGAACTGCGTTTGGGAGTGGGGTAAATGTGTTTTTTAATTTTAATCTCTATCCAGCTCTGAAACGATTAGTACGAAATTATTTTGGTCACCGTTATTGTCATAGAAGTGACCTGTTCCTGTGCAACTAAGCATGTAAGTTCAATAAATCTATTGTCTTTTTATCTGTGTTTGTTTCATTTATATGTCTGCGTCTAGTCCGACAATGGGTAACTAGTTCGTATGTCTCCAAGGTAAATGCTCCCAAAGGAATCTGATCTCCAGATAGCCCGAGAAGAAGAGGCCACGCTTTTTCATTCCTACAAGCATCAAAAGTTGTCATCGCCACAGCTTAGAAAGAGTTTCTAACCCCTGCTAGCCTATAAGAATTCGTATCTCTTAAGCAAGATCTAATTGCGCCGTGGAAACAAAGCTTTGAGACGTCAAATTTATAGTTCAATAATTCTTAATTCCTCGTAACTTTTTCTCGGATTAAATTAAATGAAATAATTCAAAGATATTCAATATCAGCATTAAAATACAATTCGATTAATATGTATATTAGAGGAATTACGGCATCCGGTTCAAATGTAAGAAAGAAGAAATAGGGAAATAAACCTATGCCATTCATATCTGATTTATTGAGAAAGCCGGGTTTTGTTTTTGATTAATAAGAATACGTTTGATTCAAAGATTAATTTTTCTATCACAAACCATAACAAATATTATCTTCAATACTTTTCCATCGCTACAGTCGGTTCCAATGATCTGTAATCATCCTTCTCAAAGAAATACAACAATTCACACTTTGTAGAAGGGCCTGAAACCTCTGCAATATTGTTCTCTGGTCCACTAAAATTAAAGGTGTAATTTTTATGAAGACCGCTCACCCTTTTCGGGGCAAGGGGTCTTCCCCTGTTTCAAAAATGAGGCAAATCTTCTCAGGTTTGGAACTTCCGGTGGACAGGTTTAAAACTTAATGAGTTTTACATATTTGAAGTCACCGCAAAATCTAACTGTCTTAAGACATATATTATAACCATTACTCTCTTTTTTAGAGTTTTGTTTATTATTAGCATGAGTCATACCTGTCTCACAGTTCGTTACTACGAACTGTTTGATATGTAATCTATAAAAAACGAGTCGTTATCATGGACCGACTAACCAATGAAACTAACAGTAATATATATATATATATATATATATATATATATATATATATATATATATATATATATATATATGTATATATATATATATAATATATAGATATATATATATATATATATATATATATATATATATATATATATATATATATATATATATATATATATATATATATATATATATATATATATATATATATAAATATATATATATATATATATTATATATATATATATATATATATATATATATATATATATATATATATATAATATATATATATATATATATATATATATATATATATTATATATATATATATATATATATATATATATATATATATATATATATATATATATATATATATATATATGAATAATTTCGGAGACCACCCTGCCTTTCCATGACGATAAAATAAAAGTTCAAAATAAGGATAAAATCCTTTTTAATAGACAGTGTATAGAAAATGCACAAAAATACCAGATATTTCAGTCACATATACAGTGACCGTCATCAGTAGTAAAACTAAACTAAAACAATTTAAAGCAAAAGTTTATACACGAAATCAAATAAAACTACATATTGTTTAAATCTCTAATTCTTTTCAAAGCAAAGGCGGAAGCTAGCCTGTTTGACCTTCTTGGATTCGGTTGATTAGCGTTCAATGATGTAACATTTGGACAAAGGTCAACTACATTGGGTGACTTGAACTTTACTCTGTCAGATTTTAATAAATTATCATAGATAGAGTTCAGCCCAAATTCACCTGTATCCCGATTCAAAGCAATATTCTTGAATAAGATTTTCTTTATTTCAAGAGTTTTACGAAATTTTTGCTTTAAACCCCGATTCCTAGAAATCAAAGAGACATTTTCGAACAAAATAAAATGGTCTGGAAAATTGAAAATATGTTCTGAAAGGGCTGAAGTAAAATCTTCAGACTTAGAATCTTGCTTTAAAGCCGAAGGAATAGAATCTTTATGTTTTAATAATCTCATTTCCAAACCCTGGTTAGTACGTCCCACATATGAGCTTCCGCGAGTACATGGGATCTGATAAACCCCACTTTGTTGCCCAAATGAAATTAGATCCTTCCCAGAATTTAGAAAACTATCCCAAGTGTTGGTAGTTTTCTAAATTTTACTTTGGGTATAATAAAGTTCCATGCCCCCCTGGAACTTTGGGACTATAAAGTAATTATAACGAAACCAAAGGAAAGAGAGTAGAATAGGGAAACACTATGGAAAATATTTTGCTGCCCCCTAGCCCCGTAGTTGGCTGCCTGCCAATAGATTTTGACCCATAATAAGGTAAATATAAGTTCTAATTTGTGACTGAGTAACCCTTAACCAGTTTTCCAAAAACATTTTTTCTAAATGATTTGGTTGGAGCAAAAAAAAAATCCAATTCTTCATAGTAATGAATGGTAAGTAAATAACAATCCTTGTCAATAACGACCGTATACAAGCCTAACTATTGATAACATTCAGTCAAAGAATCAGCTTTTTATGGTGATTCTAAATATGTATTTGTTTATTAGTAATTAGTGCAGTTATTACAACACAAGAAAGTTCGTATAATTATAGAAAACACAAGGAAAACAACCTAATAAGGGGCAATTTCGGTAAGAATATGCCGTCAACTTTTGCTTGTATTGCAAGAATGCCCATGAGCTGATATATGAAGCCACTATAATCAGAAATGTTTCCCTTGAACGGAATGCTGGGAATTTCTGTATTTTCCCCCTGAACGGATACGTTTTTTTATGTTTCATTATCTTTTTTTGCAGGAGTGATTGTATTTATCTACTTGTCACTTTGAATTTTTTACAGTTATGAAGTATAAAGGTGTCAAATATACTGGCTTTTTGAAATCAAAATTATATTAAAAATATTGAATTAAGAATTTTTATTTGGTTTTCTCAATCTTAATTTTAATATTTTGCTTTGAACAAACTTCTTTGATAATGCGTTACTTTTTATAAACACTGAGTCTAAAGACATTAAATATTTTTGTGTTTGATAACCAAGCTCAAAACTGGCAACATTGTTAAAAAATATCCATCCAACACTTCAGCATTGCTCAACAGAACTAAATGCTGGGGGTTTGTATCTTAGTTTTTGTAAGTAGGCTATTGTTTTGTGTATTTTTTGTAATTACTTACAATTTTCATTTTATGTATTTTTACTTTAATTGACATACTTTTTCCATTGCCTTTAGAAAATTGTTTGTCTCTAAGCTTCATTAAACAAAGAAAAAAAACAAGTTTTTCCAACTGAATGTAAGGAACAGCATTAAAACTTAAAACAAACAGAAATTATTGCGTATATGACGGGAGTTGCCCTCCTCCTCAACACCACACTGATCACACTACAGTTTTTTGGCAGTTTAAAAAAGTTACTTATTGTTCTAATTAAACGACCCTTGTGTTAAAGGAGTCGTTTTCAAAGAATTGGGAAAAAATTTAAACTTTAGCGTAAAGAGAGAGATGTTGAGCCCCCCTCATATACGTAATAATTTCTGTTCGTTTTCAAGTATTGATGTGGCTAATTACTTTCAGCTGAAAAAACTTTTTTTCTGATCGTTTTAAAACAACACCAGGACACCTGGCTCCGCCTCCACGGAAGATTCCCCTCCCCATTGAAATTTTCTCTGGACAATTCAATCCTAGCAAAAATTTACACCGGGCAATTAGCCTTAACATCTCCACTCATAAAATTGAATCGATAAAGTTGAAGCAAGACATATAAAGAAATTTCGTATATGCATCCTGGAAAATTCACCCAGTGTAAAATTTTCTCTGAAAATTTCACCCCCAGGAAACTATCCTCTCCATTGAAAAATCTCCCAACAGAAAATTCACCCTCGCCTCCCCACCCAAAAAATGTATGCATACTTCCCAATAACAAATAAAACAATGATTACATTTCATAACCTTTCCCCAGGGGCTGTAGGGGGTCATTTTATCTCCAAAGACATAGCTATTGGGCTTTTCAACTATGCTAAAAACAAAAAACCTATCTCAAATTTTTTATCAGACAATTTTGGGAAAAATGGGGCATGGGAGAGGGCCTTGTTGCCCTCCAAATTTTTTGGTCGCTTAAAAAGGGCACTAGAACTTTTCTTTTCCTTTAGAATGAGCCCTCTTCCGACGTTCTAGGCCCACTGGGTCTATACGATCACCTCCGGGGGAAAAAAAACTGTTTGATTACCCATCAAAATCCGAACACGGATCATTAAATATTGATTGTTTTTTCTGCGTTACGAAAATTATTGTATTCATAAAACTTTACAGTTTCACGAAATGTAATTAAACAAATAGAAAAGGTTTTTCAAGTAAAGTAAGGAACAAGTTTAAAACTTAAAACAAACATAAATTACTCTGTATATTAGGGGGACTCCCCCTTCTCGACACCTTGCTCATTAAAAAAAGTTTTTTAGTGCTTTGAAAATATTTTTTTCCAGTTGCAAATTTTCTTAAAAACTTGGAAGAAAGCCAAAATTCACAGTAAAGAGTACGGAGCTAAGGAAGAGACAGTCCCCTTCATACTAAGAATAATCTGCTCAAAAAGGTTTCAAATCTTTTCCTTGCTTTCAGTTGAAAAGCTCTTTTTTATTTAATTTCTCTATAATAGGATTTTCTTATCGATAAATATATTACATAGATTTTTTTTAAATACATTGAAGGACTTCATCTAAATAGAAAAATAAAAATATTACCATTTAAAATTACTAAAAACTAAGTTCCTAGCGGTATTTCCCACCCCTGCCTTCCTTTTTCCACCTTTGTGCTGGTAGATATGGAAATGTAACATATTAGCTGTATAGAGAACCATTCTAATTAATTTCTATTCCCTTTCCTCTTTCAACGTTTATCTGAAGCATCATGCAAGAGTAAGCAGTTTATCCATTAAAAGGTACACTTGTAGGAATTTACCCTACCCCCACCTAAACAATGACTCATCCCCCCCCCTTTATCACTGATACACAATTACGGATCATCAAACATAGCCTAATTTCACTACAAATAAAGCGAATCAACTTGGTTGAATCCAGCACTCCTACCGTGTGGCATTACTTCTTTTGCAACTGGGAAGCCTAAAATATAATTGTTGATACTTTAAATCAATTAGCATCTTAGGATTTCAAATTGATTGCGAATTCGTCGTCTTCGGGGTAAAGCCGCAGTTTGGTGCCCTAAACCGCCTAAACTGTTATCCAACCACCACTGCTATTTGGCGTCTGCCCCCCCCCCCCCTTTGGCGATTTCTAATAACGATATCTACTAAGTTTCAAACTTTTGGTTTTCTTTTTAAGGTTTTGAATTGTAATCCCTTGTTCTAATATATACCAATATTTTTGTAATTAGGCTACCCGTTTTTTGCTCTTTAAGCAATTTAATATCTTTCAAAACTGTGTCTTTTCAAATATATTTGATTATTACTGCATGTCCGATTTCAAACAATGATTTCTACTAAGCTTCCAACTTTTGGTTTTATTTTTCAAGATTTTTGAATTGTTGTAATCCCTTTTTAAAATATATACAAATATTTTTGAAATTACCAGTTTTTTGCTCTTTACGCAATTAAATGTTTTTTCATACTGCGGTATATTCAAAGATATTTGATTATTATAGTGAGTCCAATTTCTAACAATAATTTCTACTAAGCTTCAAACCTTTGGTTTTATTGTTTAAAGTTTTTGAATTGTTGTAATCCCTTGTTAAAATATATACAAATATTATCACAATTACCAGTTTTTTTTGCTCTTTACGCAATTAAATCTCTTTTCCAGGGGCGTCGTTTGGGGTTGGCAAGGGGGGGGGCAGTTGCACCCCCCCCCCCCCCAATAATGTGGAGAAACAAAATTTTATACATCCCATGCCCTCTGACTATCGATATATGGACTCCTCTTGCCTCCCCAATAAAAATGCTGAAGATTCGCCCCTGCTCTTTCCATACTAAAGTTTATTCAAAGATATTTGATCATTACAGCAAGTCCGGTTTCTAATAACGATTTCTACTAAGCTTCAAACTTTCGATTTTATTTTTTAAGGTTTTTGAATTGTTGTAATCCCTTGTTAAAATATAGACAAATGTTTTTGCAATTACCCGTTTTTGCAATTACCCATTTCCACAATTCAATGTCTTTTCACACTCAGATCTATTCAAAGATATTTTATTATTTCAGAAAGTCCGATTTCTTACAACGATTTCTACTAAGCTTCAAACTATTGGTTTTGTTTTTAATGTTTTGGAATTGTTGTAATCCCTTGTCAAAATAAATACAAATATGTTTGCAATTACCAGTTTTTTGTTCTTTAGACAATTTAATGTCTTGTCATACTGAATCTATTCAAAAATATATGATTAATACAGCAAGTCCGATTTCTAACAACGATTTCTGCTAAGCTTCAAACTTTTGGTGTTTTATTTTAAGGTTTTGAAATTGCTGTAATCCCTTGTCAAAAGATATACAAATATTTTTGCAATTACTAGTTTTTTGCTCTTTAAGCACTTTAATGTATTTCTCCATACCTAAAAATTTTTAATTTTTCCTCATAAGCGTGACAAGTGTGACGTCATTGCAATTCTGATGTATATAAAAGTGATGTCACTTACATAAATATTTTTTCCCGAAATTAAGGCTCCTAACGAATTTTTTCAAACTTCTGACCTATATAAATCGTTTTTTAGGCTAGAATATACCAGGATGATGATATTCCCGAAAACAACTATTTTTACTAAGCTTCAAACTTTTGGTTATCTTTTCTAAGGTTTTGGAATTTTTGTAATCCCTCGTCGAAATATATACAAATATTTGTGCAATTACCAGTTTTTTGCTTTTTACCCAATTTAATGTCTTTTCATGCTGTGTCTTCAACATATTTAATTATTAAGTAAGTCCAATTTCAAACAGCGATTTCTGCTAAGCTTCAAACTTTTGGTTTTATTTTCAAAGGTTTTTGAATTATTGTAATCTCTTGGTAAAATATATACAAATATTTTTGCAATCATCAGTTTTTCGTGCACTTCTAGCATACGGTGACCACTTATTGGAAAAGTGCCAAATAAGTTGACCTTATAACAGCAACGCGTTGTTTAGTTTCGTCCATAACTCATACTTTAATTTATCTAATTTATCTCTCACTTAAATTGAAGACAATTGAAATAAAAGCTTTTTTTATGTACAACTCGCAGTTTCAAAAAGTATTAAATACAAGCTTCTTTCTAGCTGCAAAAACCTGTTTTAGACACTTTTAAGATCAGGAATCCCAGTTGTACAAATTATTTTGAATTTAGGCTACCATAGTTTACTAGGAGTTAACCCTCGAAGCATTATAAGTTGAATCTTTTTCTTGTATGGTTAGTTATTCGTACAAATGAGAATTGGTTAATACTACTACAATTGCTACACACTTATTAAGACGTTTTGCCAAACGAATTCAGCACAGTGAGAAACCCAGATGCTGTATCTCACGACGTCTAAGTTTCCGATCTGGCCACCGGCCAAGAAGTCCCTGAAACTTCTAATTTGCACTTTAGGATGTTTTCTTCTTGCAACTTTCTGGAGTACATGCCTTGACTTTGGACGGCCTTTCTTTATACTACAATATTTATATTAGGGTATTGTGATTTAAAACCTAAACAACTTTAAATCATAAGAAAACAACATAAGTAACAAATCAAAAAAAGTACGAAATCGTATTTAGAAAGTCAAATTAGCCGTACCTTTCTATTCATAACCTTATTGGGGAACATCGAATGAAAACTAAGTTCTTAGAAACCTGAAGCTGGGATCCTTGTCCAGGAAATAGTTCCTGCGCATTTCAAAATTTGAGGAGCATAAGGAAGAATAATTTATTGCAGTTTTATTTCATATTTTTTATTATATATATATATTCATATCTTTTATATCAGTTTCAATAGAAGTAGTAGTTGGATTAGCAGAAATGGGAGTAGCAGTAGTAGTAGAGTACACATATTGCCTTTTGGTCATTTGATCTTCCCCCAAGGCATTTCTAGAAATTTCCAACTTAGTACCCTAAGTCATTTCTGAAAACTTGCCTTTTGACGATCTGCATGCACATAGTATGTTCTGACTCAGTTCAAGTTTCGCCTAAGTATTAAATGTTCACCTTCATACCTTTAGCCTTAGCAGTATTAGAATTACATTAGTAGCAGTAGTGGTAGTAGTAATAGTATTGTATTAGCAGTAGTAGTAACAGTAGTAGCAGCATCAATAGTAGCAATAGTAATGTGTGCATATTGCCTTTTGGTCAGTTGAACATCCCCCACATCATGCCCTGGAAGTTTCAGCTTGATACGGTAAGCCATTCCTAACAGATTACTAAGGGATAACCAGATGTAGTAGTAGTTGTAATGGTAGTAGTAGTAGTAATAGCAGCAGTAGGAGTAGTAGTAGTAGTAGTAGCGTGCAGACATCGTCTTTTTGTCAACTGATTATCTTATTAATAATTCCCCTGAAAGTACCAGTTTAATATCCTTAGTCATTCCTGAGTCACACCCTTTTGAAAGCCTGTATGCACGTAACGTGTTTTGATTCAGTTCAACACTCCTCTTAATATTTTCTGAAGGCTTTATCTGAATATCCTTTGTTTTTTAACACTAAAGGTCAAACTTGACCCCTTTTATAAATTGCACTATACATAAACAATTGACGAATGGAATAGCTTACAGCCCTTGCCTCGAGGGCTGCAAGGGGGGGGGGGTTGACATCCCCAGAGACATAGTTAATGGATCTTAAAAGTATGCTGAACAGAATGGCTATCTCAAAATTTTGATTGGATGTGTTGGGAAAATTAATGGGCTTGGGAAGGGGGCCGGTTGTCCTTCAATCACTTTTGACGCTTAAACAACCCTTTTTTCTCATGCTGACCAAGGGCGTTACGCAAGTAACGATCTCCTGATCCACTGCCTTGGGAGTAAAATGGCTGGCTGGGAGTAAAATGCATCATTGGAGGCAAATCACCCACCGTTTCTCGTGTGGTCCCCTCAGGTTTCTGCCGGCATCCATTTAGAGCTGGGTCGACTCTGGCTGAGCTTACAGAGTCACACCATTGACCCCCTTCCAAACCAAATAACCAGTGACGTTAGGACTCGGACCCCTATTCTCAGGATTTCAAGTCTAGTGCGGAAACCAATCGATTAGGAAGACTAACTCTTAAAAAGGGCACTAGAAATTTCAATTTCCGATTGACGAAGCTCCTTCCAAACTTTCTACAACTCCTTCACTATGAAATGCCTTGGTATATATGAATAAATAAATGATGCATTGTGCCTACATCGCTCTTTATTTAGGCAGCGGTATTGCACTGCCTATGATCATTTAGATGGACTTTGTCCTAAGGAGCATAGCGAAGGCAATTGGAGAACACAGAATCAATTGGAAAAGAGATATCTCCTTCACCTAGACTATGCTGATAATTTAAGCATCCCCGATGAAAATTTAGGCGGGGTGATTTCAGTGTGCAAGAATAGATTAGAAAATGAATGTTGAGAAAATTAAGTCGCTAAGGCTATGAATAAGTGGAGGTGAAGAGGTGATGTTGTGTAAAAATAAATCAATAAAGTGGACAGCTTCACTTACCTAGATAGTATTATATGTAAGGACATCGGATGCAATAAAGATGCTAAAATTAGAAAAACCACGGTCCGGGTGTTTTTTCACAGTTGAAAAAGTTTGAAATAATAGGAAGATAAGTCTGTGCACCATAATTAGAACAGTGGAAACTACAGTAATGACAGTGGTCAGGTATGGTTCTGAAGCGTGGGTGCTCAAAAAACAGAGGAGGATACCCGTCTGACTACCGTACCTCAAACAGTAAGCTGTGCAAAAAATGTGGGTCAGTCCCGCTTTCTAGGGCTACAATGAGAGAAAGGTTGAAATGGCTAGGATATGTTCTGTGGATGAAGGATGACAGGCTGTCGAATATCGTCACTACCGGGCAAGTATCTAGAGCTAAACAAAAAGCAGGTCACCCCAAACGAGGTGGGAGAATGTTGCTAGGTAAGATTTAAGGGAGCAGGTATCTTCTTGGAGGGTATAAAGAGGGTGGATTTGAATAAAATCGGGATGGAGGAGGACCATAAATAGCTGTTATGGCCTCAGGCAGCTTGATGATGCAGTGAGCTGTTAGTAGTAGTAGTAGTAACACCTTGGTTTTCAAACGATTTTTGAAGATGCTAAATATCAGCTGGGGGAGGGGTGACCTGGGGACAGTTTCTCCCTGCCTAAAATCAAATTATGCCCCTGATGCTGAACTAATTATTAGGCAAAATAACCATGCTACTGCTAGTATGACTAGTACTACTACTGCTACTACTGCTACTACTGTTGCAACTGCCACAGCAACTGCCACGCGGTTGCAATGTGCGACTACTACTGGAACAACTACTGCTATAACGACTACTACTAGTACTACTGAAGCTAAGCATATTATAATGAGACTTTCAGGGAATATTGAGAGGATAATGAACGAAATTGAAACACACTACATGGATTTAGGCTATTAAAGGGGCATAACAGCTATATCTCGAGAACAGCTTAGAGCATTTATTTGAAATCTTATGTGCATGTTGAGGGTGGTGGGTGATGAGCCAACTAAAAGGTACCATATGCATATTACTACTACTACTTCTACTGCTATTAAGGCTAAGGGTATTAAGGAATAATTGTCAGGAAATATTAAGGGGCTTATTGAATTAAACTGAAAGACGGCTGTAAAAAGGTTATATCAGCAGTTTCAAAAAAACGGCTAAGAGTATTAAGTTGAAACCTTCAGGGCATGTTGAGGGTATTTTTAACCAACAAAGTTGCACTATGTGACTACTATTACTTTTACTAGAAGAAGTAGTAGAACTTCCGAGGACTGCTGAGGGGATGTTAGGCTAAATCAAAACAAATTATGTACATACAGGTTATCAATGGGACGTATCAGCAATTTCTCAGAACCGTCTTTTAGTACTAAGTTGGTACTATCAGAACATAAAGAAGGGATGCTGAACTAGACCAAAAATACACAATATGAGCACTATTACTGCTTACTACTTCTACTGCTATTGCCTTTATTAATGCTACTCCTGTTGCTCCTACTATTGCTCCTACTATTGCTTCGGCTATTATGCCTAATACTATTGCTAATGCAAAGGGTATTAGCTAAGAGCTAACAGAGCGGTGAGGGCGTTGCTGAACTGAATTGAAACACCTAGGCTATCTGTGTTTTGGTTATCAAGGTGGATTAACAATATCCCAGCCAACGGCTTAGGGTATTAAGCTGAAACTCTCATGTTTACCAATACTACTACCACTTACCCTGCTATTTCGACTACTACTGTTACTATTGAACTAAAATAAAATAGCTTAAGTGCATATTAAGAGTAGAATAGGATATAAAGTAGAAACTTTCAGGAAAAGCTTACGTTGCGTTAAAACTAAATCATTAAAGTGTATGCTGTATGCTGTACGTAATTTGTACATGCTGGTTGTAAATAAGACGTCTCAACAATATCTCAAGAACGACTTAGTTCACAATCGAACTAAATCAAAAGAGTGTAAGTGCATTGAGGCTGTCAAAATAGCATAGATACACAGTGTTAGAATGGGTACTAACTTTTATTTTTCAGGGAAACTTGAAGAGGTGTAAAACTAAAGCAAACTACCTGTGATCAAAAGGGCGTATATTATTGAAAATTATTCAATAATTTTCTCCAACATATAAATAATAAACCAAAATATGAATTGTATTAGAAAAAAAATACTACGGCTACAGCTGTTGCTGCTATTGAAGCTACCGCAGCAAGGGAGGCTACCGTTATTGAGGTGAAACTTTCAGAGAATGTTTATGGGGAGTTGCAACTTAATCAAATCATAATATATGCATGCAGGTTGTCAAAAGACCATATAATCAATGTCCTAGGAACGGATTAAAGTATTAAGTTTAAACTTTCAGGGCATGTTGAGGGGGATGTAGAACTAACAAAAAGGCACTATGTGAATGTTACCGCTATTACTACCATTACTACTGCTACAACACCTACCTCTACTGAGGCAAAGGGTATTAAGATGAAACATTCATAAAATATTTAGGGGTATACTGAACTAAATCAAAACACACTGTGTACATTCAGCTTGCTGAGAGCATGTCTAAGCAATTTCTCCGAGACATCATAGAGAGTTAATTTGAAACTTTAAGGGGGGTGGTGAGAGGGATGTTGAACTAATCAAAAGTCAATCTTTGCATGCTACTACTACTACTACTGCTGCTGCTACTTCTGCTACTACTACTGAGGATAAGGGTATGAAGGTGACGTTTAAGGAAATATTTAGAAGGGTGTTGAACTACGTTACCCGGTTCATGCAATATGTCAAAAGAGCGTATCAGATATATCTCAGGAATGGTTTATGGCATGAGGTTGAAACTTTTAGGGCATGTTAAGGGGAAAATTGAAGTAACCAAAAGGCACTATTACTATAGAACAAAATACATTATAAACGTTTTATATTTTTTAAGTTTAATACATCCCGAATAACTGATGAATTTTGCATCAGAACTTATGGGTGAATGTTAGCGAATATATATTTGATTGTCAAATAAAATTCAATATTTTTTTTCTGTAATTTTGGTTATTAGGAGGATTTTTTTTTTCTGTTTTTGATATTATAAGAAATAAAGACAAATAGCTCAAGATTAGAAATTTTGAGTTAAGTGCAAATTGTGTTCTTGTTGTTAGAAGGCACTGGGGGTGTTACCTCCAATCCTCTTACTTTTTGCTGGTTTTGCATTTGACTTAGTTGTTTATTGTAATTTCGGTTCATTTGGGGTTTCATTTATTTATTGGTTGTCATTTATTATATTATTTCTCGTTTACACCAAGACAATTCATACGGTAGGATCTGTCGTATAAACTTTGAAATCTCAAGATAGCCAAATTCCTCAACATAGTTGATAAGTCCAATAGCTAAGCCTATGGCGATGTCAATCCCCCCTCCCTCTGCTCTAGAGGCACCGGCTGTAAGTTTAGCAACTCACCCATTGTTTACATAGAGTATTTTGCTATTTGAAATCGGGGTGTATTTGACTTTTGGTATCCAAAATGGCCAAGGATATCCAGGTGAAGCTTTTAGGGAATGTAGAGGGGAGTTTTGAACTAAATTATAACACACTATGTCCATGTAAATTGTCAAAAAGGATAATCTCTGAAATGGCTTAGGGTATAAATTTGGAAATTAACAGGGAAAAATGAGGGGATGATCTATTGACCAGAATGCAATACGTGCACGCTACTATTACTACAGCTGCTACAACTACTCCTAATACTACTACTACAACTACTACTGTTACTACTGCAACTACTACTACTTCTATCACTACTACTACGACTACTACTACTACTACCACTATTACTACTACTACTTAAGTTACGACTACTACTACTGTTATACTGCTATTACTGGTACCCGCTACTCTTACTAAAGTTTAGGATATTAGGGTGATAGTTTCAAGAAATGTTGAAAGGATATTGAACTAAACAAAAAAACAAACCATTTGTATGCAGGTTGTCAAAAGACGCATCAGCTATGTCCCAGGAGCTGCTTAGGGTATTAAGATGTAACTTCCAGGGTATGTTGAGGAGTTTGGCGGGTGGTTGTCGCGACCTGCCGTCCTAGCCGAGTGGTTGGCACGCTAGGTATGGAATCCTTTCTCCGAGTGGTTGGGGCTTGATTCCTGGTGTGGCCGGTTGTTTGGTTCCAAACGGGGTCAGTGGTGTGACTCTGTAAGCTCAGGCAGGGTTGGCCAGCTAGCTCTAAATGGGTACCTGGAGAAATATGGGGAGGGTAAGCAGGAAGGGTGCGCGAAAGCACAGGATGGCTGGCCCCCAACCTCTCATTGCATTTCTTGGCTGGAAGGCTTCGAAATGGAGATCAGCACCGCCAAATTTGGCTTTAAGGGTTTATTGACGTATCCTTTTTTTCCTTTCCTATGTTGAGGGGGATGTTGAAAAAGCAAAAACAAAAGCGCTATGTGAATACTGCTGCGAATGTCTCTATTACTGCTGCAACTATTACTACGACTTAAGCTAAGGGTATTAAGGTGAATCTTTAAGGGGATGTTGGAGTAGATCGAAACACACTATGTGCATGTAAGTTGTCATAGGGCTGTATCAGCAATACCTCAACAACCGCTTAGAGCATGAAAGCGAAACTTTCAAGGTACAATGAGGCTGATGTTGAACTAATCGTAAGGTATTATGTGCATTCTACTACTACTATCCTTACAATTTCCACTACTAATGAAGCTAGTGGTATTAAGATTAAACTTTCAGGAAATGTTGAGGGGGATGGTGAATTAAATTAAACCACACTATGTGCATTCAGGGTGTAAAAAGCACATATAAGTAATATTGACTGAATATTAAATTAATTACTTTCAATAATTCAGTAAAGTTATAAAGTTGAAAAGTTCAGGGCCGCTGGTGTTACTACTTCTGCTCTTCTGAACCAAATCAAAAGGGTAAAAGTGCAGTCAGGTTGTCAAAATAACACAGATAAAATGTCTCAGGAACAGAATAGTGTAATAAGTTTTATTCTTTGGGTAAAGTTAAGGAGAACATGTATTCAGATTGTCAAATGGGCTTATTTATTAAAATTATTGAAACAATTTTGCCCAACATATAAATAGTAAGCCAATATCTGAATTCATAAAACCAAATCGAGAAAACCAAAACTAACAATGAAAAGATTATGTCAATTAAAAACCAACAGAAATTAATTCTGTTTGCAACACGCTTTTTCTCGCTTAATTTGTCGTAAATGGAAAAGCAGTGTGATCTAGGGAATTATTGTGTAAAATTATGTTCTGCTCAGTAGAAGCACTGGGGATGTCAGCCCCACTTCTTTTATGTTTTGCTTGTTTTGTGTTTGACTCTGTTATTTATAGTAATTTCTGTCTGCTTTGGGATTCTTTATTTATTTATTTTAATTGATGGTACTTTTACGCTTGTAAAACTGTTTGACCTAATTTTGGCTCATCTTTTGTTTTCGGCTCATTTTTATTTTCTTTAAAAAAGTTCTTTCGTGATTTTTTTAAGTAATAATTTTAAATAGATCACTTTTTTGTTTCTTCTTATGATTTTCACTATATATAATTAAAAACAGGCACACAAATTAAAACTTTAATTAGAAACGAGGGATTCTATGGAGGGGAGGGGGGGGGGGTATGTAATGCTTAAAAATTAAATTTTAAGGAATATTTTACTTGTCAACAATAGATGTACAGAAGTAATTTTTGTGTTTTTTAGTTTCACAGCAGATGGAAGTGAGCCTAGAATATATATATATATATATATATATATATATATATATATATATATATATATATATATATATATATATATATATATATATATATATATATATATATATATATATATATTATATATATATATATATATATATATATATATATATATATATATATATATATATATATATATATATATAATATATATATATATATATATATATATATATATATATATATATACTTCTTTTACACTTTCTTTTTTCCCCTTTTTTTAGCATATGAGGGTTGGATCTCGGCCTAAATGGCTTTACTTTTGTAAACATATAAATAAACACACATATATATATATATATATATATATATATGTATATTATATATATATATATATATATATATATATATATATATATATATATATATATATATATATATATAATATATATATATATATATATATTATATATATATATATATATATATATATATATATATATATAAAACCTGACATGAATTAGAATTGTAAATAATTAAAAGAAATAAAGTTTTTACTTCCTATACATTTTACATCCAAAAAATTACATCATTCTTGGTTCCCAACCTGATATTAAAGGCCATCTTTTTATACTACCACATAATTGTTAACATCACTGAATGCAAGCAACTTTATTTGAGACACTGGCATTCTTTAATCACTTTATAAGATGTTTTACTTCTATGCACAGATTCATTAAAAAAAAAAAAAAAAAAAAAAAAAAAAAAAAAAAAAAAAAAAAAAAAAAAAAAAAACAAAGCGCGCATTGTTTAACCTTTTAACCTTAATTAGAGTCATTTCTGGCAGAAAAGCATTTAGTTTATCCGCACATAAGATAATATTGTCAGAACATGAAATGCTTCTACAGCAACTTTCACTTTAGTAAAATATCTATCCACTGTTGTTGTGATGGTCTATAAACTAGAGCTTTGCTTATGGATTAAATAAAAAAAAAAGCTTTTTTTCAACTGAAAGCAAGGAGCAACATTGAAACATAAAACGAACAGAAATTATTATGTATATAAAGGGGGTTGCCCCCTTCTCAATACCACGCTCTTTACGCTAAAGTTTTTTAGTACTTTTAAAAAAAGCGTCTTATTGAATTTTTAATTGAATTGGATTACACTTTATTAAACAAAAAAAAACACAATTTAATAATTGACAAGTAGCCGTTCAAGAAGAAACAACTAAATTTTATTGTTCTAATTAAACGGCCCTTGTGTTCCAGGAGTCATTATTAAAGAATTGAGACAAAACTCAAACTTTAGTGTAATAGGAGCTTGAAACCTCTAAAGTTGGGTTCTCTGATACGTTGAGTATGATGGTGTGAAATTCATTAAAGTTCTATGACTTTTAGGGGTTGTTTCCCTCTTTTTTTGAAAATAAGGCAAATTTTCTCAGGCGCGTAAATTTTGATGGGTAAGACTAAACTTGATGAAACTTATATATTTGAAATCAGCATAAAAAGCCAATTCTTTTGCTATATCTATTGGTATCAAAATCTGTGTTTTAGAGTTTCGGCCACTATTAAGCCGGGTCGCTCCTTACTTACATTTCGTTACCACGAAGTGTTTGATAAAAAATAATAATAATAATAACTCAAATGAAAACAAAGGGCAACACTAGAATTAAAACAAACAGAAACTATTAGATTTATGAGTGAAATTGCCCCCTCATTAGCTCCATGCTCTTTAAAGTAAGGTTATATAGTGCAAATTTCAATGCAATTTTGACCTGTGTGTTGTTTTTGGCATAACATAAAGAAAAAGAAAGAAATTCTCCCTAATAAACAAAGCTTCAGAAAATAAAACTATTAATGTATATCAAACCCTTAAATGTATGTTAGTATTGATTCCTGAAAGTGTCAAGAATTTCCAATGTTTTAATGTTATAAAAGAGAAAATGCTAAAATAAAATATCAGTAGTCACAAATTCTCTTCTTTAAAGGGCTTAGAGGACGTTAGCTCCATTCCTGTTTGCGAGGATTTGTGTTCGGTTCAGGATCGTAGTTTCTTTTGGTTTGGGTTATATTTATTCATTACGACTACTAACAATTCCACTGCAGCGCCAAGCCGCGTGAAGACAACGAAGTTGCACACACTCCTCCTCCATCCAAATCAGTCCAAAGCTTCCATCTTTGCACCCTCCCAAAAAGTACCGATTTTTTTAATCTTTCCATCCATTCTGGGACGACCTGCTTTTCGTTTGGTCGTACATAGTTGGCCGAAAATGACGATCTTCGACTATCTGTAATCCTTCATCTACCAAACATATCATAATAATTTCAGCCTTTCTCTCATTATCTTAGGCAGCGCAATAGCGCTGTCTAAGTAAAGAACTATGTGGATACAATGTATTACTTTTTCTCTGACCAAAGAATTTCGTAGAGAAGAAGTTGTCATAGAAACTTCAAAAGGGACCCTTTCGATCGAAAATTCTAGTGCCATTTTTAAGAGCCAAAAGTGAATGAAGGGTAACCAGTCCCCCCATCCCAATCATTTGCCCAAATATTTCCAATCAAAATTTCGAGATACCCATTCTATTCACCATAGTCGGAAGGTCAATAATTATGTCTTTGGGGATGACAACCCCCCAGAACCCTCAAAGAAAGGGCTATAAGTTATAATAATTGTCCATTATTAACATATAAGGTTTTATAGAAACGTTGATCATATAAACTTCGGAGGAAACTTATTTGACTGGAAATCGAAAGTTCTAGTGCCCTTTTTAAGAGTCAAAAGTGATCGGACAGCAACAAGGGCCCCCCCCCCCATGTGCTTTTTCCCCCATATAATAACAATCATAATGATTTTATTTAAGCCCTTTATAAAAAATATAAGTGGAGTAAAGGAGAAAAACAAGAATAGAAAACACTATGTACATAAATGTGTATATATATATATATATATATACGTATATATATATATATATATATATATATATATATATATATATATATATATATATATATATATATATATATATATATATATATATATATATATATATATATATATATATATATATATAATATATATATATATATATATATATATATATATATATATATATATATATATATATATATAATATATATATATATATATATATATATATATATATATATATATATATATATATATATATATATATTATATATATATATATATATATATATATATTATATATATATATATATAAATATATATATATATTATATATATATATATATATATATATATATATATATATATATATATATATATATATATATATATTATATATATATATATATATATTATATATATGTATATGTATGTATATATATATATAAATATATATATACATATATATATATAGCGTAAATAAAATGTGTAGGAAGCAACTTTACTAAATTTTCAAATGCTCTCTTTTGCGTAGATGATTCCTGCGTAAGTGCAGCTTCTGTAAGATAAGGGACATCAAGTCGAGACAAAAGCACTGTATTTACTTCGTATGAAGGTAAACACAAATGAAAGTCTAGGTATTTGCAAAAAAAAAAATCTAACTTTCTGTTTATCTATCTCTCTCACCTAGGACCACAGGGGAGATACACAGACCACGTGTGTTAAAGCACTTGTTGTATATAGTTTGACCTTCACTCGCCTGCTACAACTGAATTTTAGCGCCACAAAGTTTGCATACGCTTTACGTAGGTTACACAGAACTTGATCTGTAATGAGTACACGTGTGCATCTAAATTCCAAACCTTATACGAAACCTAAATATTTTAACCAGGCACCTGGATAAATATTAGTTTTCTCAATCGAAATATAAGGTACAACAACGGCGGATGAAGACGGAAGATAATATACTAAATACTCAGTTTTTTGTGCCTTCACTAGAAGACCGAACCCTCATAGCCAGCCAATAGGCAATTTAAATTGGGTTGCAGAGCAGTGGCGTAATTTCTTCAAAATCCTGGAAGGGGGGAGGGGGGCAAAGTCGAAGCCAATTTCGCCAAATCAAGTGAAATGACAGTGAAAAATTCAGTTGCAACAACTTGTAAGGCTTACAGTATTAAAACGAAAAGGGCGTCAAAAGGCCCATCAGCTACGTTTTCTGGACCAGCTAATTTTGACCAAAATGGACCAGCCCATCAGCTAATTTTATAAAATATTGAGGATAAATTTAAACTAAATCGATACAAACCATGTGCATGAAACCCGTCAAAGGGGAGTGTATCAAAAATAGATTTGGGTATTAAGTTGGAACTTTCAGAAAAAGCTTAAAGGAGAAGATCAATTGACAAAAAGGCAATGTGTGAACGCTACTACAAATACTACTAAACTGCTACTTTTACTGCTATTACTACTACTACTCCAACTACTAGTTCTATTGCAAACGCTTTTGGGGCTGAGAGTACTAAGATGAAAGTTTCAGGAAGTTTTGATTGAGATGTTCAAGTAAATTAAATTAAAACTATGAATATAAAGGGTATTAAAAGGGCATATCGGCAATGTCATAAGTTAAAACTTCCAGGGCTTGGTGAGGGAGATGTTCAACTGACCAAAATGTAATATATTAACACTACTGCTGTTATTAGTACTAGTGCTATTACTGTTGCTACAACTATTACTATAACTGTGACTACTCTAATCACTATGCCTAAGGGTAAGAAAGGGATATTTTCATGGAATTTTGTGGTGGGAGGTTAAACTAAATCACAAAACGCCGTCTGTACGCAGGTTGTCAAAAAGGTGCATCCCCTGAAAAATTTCTGAATGCTTCCAAATAAAGAACAGGCTACAATATGTAAACAATGGGTAAATTTCATAACTTGCAGCCAATTCCAAAAGGGCCCTTTTTTTGAAATTCAGGTAAATTTTCTCAGGCTTGTTACTTTGAAGAATAACTTCATCATAAAAAAGCTAATTTTCTATATGTATCTCCTGTTGTCATAATTCTGTTTGTTTTTAGAGCTTTGGTTACTAATAGGTCGAATCACTCCTTGCGCACAATTCTTTATCAGTAAATATTTGATAATTTGCCAAAAATGGTGGGTTTATAGCCTTTTATTTGGTTTTGTAAACGCTTGCGTTCCCAAAGGTGTTTAAAGAGGTTATAAGAAAGAGTCTAAGGGAAATTTGAAATTAATGGGTGGATGGTGCGTATATAAACAATATACCCGGTTATAAACTATTTTTAAGTAGCTAAGCCATCTTGAACCGCGAAAACTAAGGACAAGGATTTTCATTTAGGCTATGCTCAGTCATAAATTTGATTTAAAGATATTGAAATAATGTTGGCTCATTAATTTAACTAGAGGTTTCCAGTTCAGGCAAAACGAACGGTAGAAAACTTTACTTTTAAAGCAACAAAAAACATAATTTAATAGGACAAGTTAAATTCAATATTTTGAAAAAAAAATGTATTTTGTAACGTAGAGTTCTTAGTAAAACGTTTATGCATAGAAAGGTACACCGACTACACAGTTTTGTTATTGACAAATGCCTTAATTTCTCAATTTCAGATTAAAAAATTTTTACATTACCACCTTTCGTCTGGGTGTTGTTTTTTTTTCTTTCTTTCTTGATACATTTAGTGGTTATTTAGATAAATGAGTCATAGAAAAAAAATGTATCCATGGATTTGGTTTCAAAGAGATATAAAGGCTTTAAATGATAAGTTCTTGCTATTTACCCCATTATAAAATAGCGTGTTTCCAGGCTAATAGCTAGATAGATAGATAGATAGATAGATAGATAGATATGAATACAAATTTTGCAGAATCTATTCTTAATTAAGGATTTCGTCTCTTTTTTAGCTAATTTGATTATAAGGTTATAAAAGCGAAAAGAGGCCAAGAACTCATTAGTTCTAAATATTTATATCCACTCTAAACTTAAGGGCCCGACACACGTAGCTCTTTTCGGGCACTTATTTCAGCAGCTCAATGGGTAGACGATAGAGGCACCAAAAATATGCCCTTTGCGCGAGATTTTCAAGACTAAACATTATGGACAACCTCAGTGAACTGCAAATTATCAATAGTTGCACATCAATTTTTGCATTGTCCTATACCAAACTTTATTAGCAGACGCATGTATGTTGGTGTAAAAACTGATAAATTTCTTAAGAGTAGTGTGGAGTTTTTTCCTAAAGAAACGATTCTTGAGGGGAAAAAGTTATTATATGAAGTAAGTGGCTGTAATGATAGATGCGTAAAGTACTTTAATGATGAGGATAACATCATGGATATTGCAAAAATATTTCATAAATGCTCAAAAGAGAAAAGACACTTCCCAAATTTATGATTTGGGACCCTTCAGAAGTCCCAGCAAGTACTGAACTAGTTTCGGCGTGCATCACCTCTACGGTGAATCAAATATGTAAAAAGGTGGAAGAAACTCTAACCGAATTCAGACAAGGGTCAGTGTGTAAAGCTATCCCTGATTTGGATAGAAATACTGTTGTAACCCCTTTACTATATTCTACAGTGGTGAAAATCCCCCTAGATTCTTGTTGACTCCTGAAGCTTGTAAATTAGCTATCGATTCAGTATGTAATACGGATCCTTCAAGAAATAAGATTGAAGTTTGTCGTCGCAAATAAGAGTTTAAAGTTTTTGTAGACAATGTTAAAACGGCTGAGAGAGTTGCAGATTCGTTTAAAACTTCGGACGATAGTGTAGTTGTAAAAATCAAAGCAAAACAGTTTATGGGCATATTAAAGCAGGTACCATTTGAGTTTCATGATGGATTACAAGCCTTGATTCCTAACTGCATCAAGACCGAACGTTGTGGGCTTTCATTAACTTTTAAATCAGCGTTCGCTTCTCAGAATGATCAAGATAATTTTTTTGAAAAATCCCCCTAAACTTGGATACGAGATCCTCTACGTCAAAAAATATCGGTATCTACCCCGCAGATGCTATAATTGCCACAAAGACGATGGTCACGTGGCAAAAGATTACAAAGTTCCCCAGATATGTGGACACTTTGCGCAAACTGGACACGGACATACCAAAAAATCCCCTTGCACTAATAGTCTATATTGTGTATCATGCCAATCTAGGAAACACAGTTATTACTCTTTCAGCTGTCTCCAAAACCGAAAGCAAATAGAATCCTATCAAATTCATAGAAATGGCAACTAACCACAGTTCTGTATCGGTGTTATCTTGGAACATAAATGGTGGAGTCCTGAATAAACTTGCCTTGCTTGAAAATATGGTTGAAAAGATGGCATAGTGTGCAAACAGGAACACTTTTTACTACCGGATCGCAAAAACATACTACAAATATCTCATGTTAATTCTATTTTGATATAACCTACTTCTCTTCAAAAACGAAAGGGCCGACCTAGCGGAGGACTGGCTGTCTTGAGCAAGTATAAATTTGAATGCTTACGTCCAGAAGACCACTGTCTTGCCGTTAATTGCAATGTTTTCACTGCTGTGAATGTTTATTTACCCACTAATTATAGTGATCCGGCCTCAGAAATGAGGTTTAATAACGCATGTAGCAATTTGGCTAAATATGTAAAACAACTGCTCCATTCATTCCCCCGTTGTTTCATTATTGGTGATTTCAACTGTGATTTATCAAATGATCGTTGCCCTCGAGCTCAAATTTTCAAGAAGATGTTGCCTAATGTGTTCCATATGCTCCCGAAAAATCAACAGTTTATCTTCATATCCGTAGCTGACACTACTTCAAACATCGATCATGCTCTGCTCTCCTTAGATCCTGTGCATGCAGTTTCACTTTTGAATGATTTTTTGTGCAGTGATCACATTCCTATTAACGTGAGTGTTCCTGTATCTAGTTCTTCAAGGGCCTCCCTACGTTCTAAATGGTCTGTCAGGAAATCTTGGGATCTTACCGACGTAGGACTTTTCCGGAGAGTTTGTGATGATACTTTGACTAAAATAAAAGTTCCCTGTCACCTCCTTCAATCTTCTTCTGCAGTTATGGATGAGCCTGAGCTTCGCTTACAGCTTAATCTATATGGTGAACAAATTATTTATGCTATTAGATGTACTGATCATGCAGCTGTACCTGTTCGCCAGTCTCGAGTAAAACCGGAAAAATATGGCTGGTCTCGAAATCCAATTTTAGTTAGTGCTTGTCCCCAGGCTAAAGTATGGTTGCGTATATGGCAAGAGTGTGATAGGCCTAGAGTTGGTGTTGTAAATGCCGTTAGTATTTATACGAAAAGAAAGTTTTGAAAAGCGCTCTGTGATCATGTTGCCAATATCAAAGCTGAATTAGCGGCAAAAATCGCTGACGGTCCAAATTTGTTTGAAGGTCTCGCCCCGATCGATCTATTGTTTTTAGTGCTTTAGAAATACCCAACTCTGAGTTGGGGGCTCATTTTTCTGCCCAGTTTAAAGCCCCTGATAGCCCACAGGCTAAAAAGTTTGATGATGAAATTAAGAGTATTTTGAACAGTCGAGCTAGATCTGAGCAGGTAATCGTAGGAGGTAATTTGATTAAAGAGGTTATACCGAAGCTTAAATAGAAGTTTTCTTGTGGGTGAGATGGGATTTGTGTACGCCATTTTGAGTTTGACAGCGATTACCTTTTTGATCATATCGCTTTATTGTTCCAGATGATTTTTACAGTAGGAGTTGTGCCCAATTGCTTATGTGTTGGTGTTGTAACTCCGGTTTTGAAAAAAGGAAACCGCTTTCTCAATGTCCGTCTTATAGGCACATTACAGTTTCTAGTGTGTTTTCAAAGATTTTTGAGTTGTTAATTTTTGATCATATTCGTCAACAGTGTGTCAGGCCTCCTTTTCAGCTTGGGTTTCAACCATGTCTTGGTTGCTACCACGTCTTAAGGAGTTTATGTACA
Organism: Artemia sinica; assembly: GCA_027921565.1. Taxonomy (NCBI): domain Eukaryota; kingdom Metazoa; phylum Arthropoda; class Branchiopoda; order Anostraca; family Artemiidae; genus Artemia; species Artemia sinica. The sequence goes on from CM051258.1 coordinate 11,767,890, forward strand.
GGATGCTAAAAGGTCAGATAGTCTATTGGCGCATATGACATTAGTAACGCTTTCAAATCTCTAATTCATTCTCAGGCTATGCATTAGTTATTAAAAAGGGGGTATCTGTTGACGTAGTTCGACCTCTTTATTGTATGTCCAGACACCTCCGTGTCAAACAGTTCGTGGTAACCAGCTGTAAGTAAGGAGCGACCCGGCATAATGGTAACCAAAAATCTAAATAACGGATTTTTGATACCAATAGATGATACCAATAGATATATCAAAAGAATCAGATTTTAATGCTGATTTCAAATACATAAGTTTTATCAAGTTTAGTCTTACCTATCAAAAATTACGCGCCTGAGAAACTTTTGCTGATTTAAAAAAAAAGAGGGAAAGACCCCCTAAAAGTTATATAATCTTAATGAAATTCACACCATAATATTCAGCGTATCAGAGAACCCTACTGTAGAGGTTTCAAGCACCTATCTACAAAAATGTGGAATTTGTATTTTTTGCCAGAAGAAGGATCATGGATGCGTGTTTATTTGTTTTTTTTCCCAGGGGTGATTGTATCGACCCAGTGGTCCTAGAATATCGTGGGAGGGCTCATTGGAACGGAAATTAAAAGTTCTAGTGCCCTTTTTAAGTGACCAAAAAAATGGACGGCAACTAGGCCCCCTCCCACGCCCATTTTTTCCCAAAGTAAACCCTATCAAAATTTTTAGATAACCATTTTATTCAGCATGGTCGAAAATATGAATAACTATGTCTTTTAGGATGACTTAATCCCCCGAAGTCCCCGGGGGGGGGGGGGGGCTGATAGTTATGAACTTTACCCAATGTTAACATATAGTAATTGGTTATTGGGAAGTATACAGACGTTTTCAGGGGGGGGGGGGGTTTCTGGTTGGTGGGGGGGGGGGTTATATGGGAGGATCTTTCCCTGAAGAAAGTTTTCATGGGGGAAGGGACATTGCTATGAAGGGGATGCTGGATTTCCCAGCATTATTAAAGAAAAAGATCAGAAATTAAATAAAAAAAAAACAAGTTTTTCCACTGAAAGTAAGGAACAACATCAAAACTTAAAACGAACAGAAAATATTACATATATGATTGGGTTTACCCTCTAGTCAATACCTTGCTCTTTAAGCCAAAGATTTTTTAGTACTTTCATAAGAGCTATTTATTCTAATTAACGGCCTTTGGGATTAAGGAGTCATTTTTAAAGAATTGGAACAAAATTCGAACTTTAGCTTAAAGAGCAAGGTACTGACTAGAGGGCGAGCCCCCTAATATATGTATTAAAAATCTATGAATATAGAAGTTCGTTACGTAAGTCAATTCGTAAGTTACGTATATCTATTACTAATAAAAACGTTCGATAATAAAATTAAATAAGTTTCGAGAAAGCCATTTAACCAAATAAAAGTAAAATTAATATACAAATTTTGTTTTAATTATTCATGTACGGTGAGCCAAAATCAAAACCTACATGAATTTAAAAACGTTCAAAAATTAAATAAAAAAACAAGTTTTTTAACTGAAAGTAAGGAACGACGTTCAAACTTAAAACGAACAGAAATTATTCCGTATATGAGAGGGGCTTTCCCCTCCTCAACGCCTCACTCTTTACTCTAAAGTTTGACTTTCTCACAACTCTATTTTTTAAAAAACAATAAAAACTTTAGTGAAACGAGCGAGCCGTTGAGGAGGGGACGGCCCCTTTCATATACGGAATAATTTCTGTTCGTTTTAAGTTTTAACGTCGTTCCTTACTTTCAGTTAAAAAAAACTTGTTTTTTTTTATTTAATATGTTTAAAGATTGAATCCTCGCTTTTTCCTTCAGAACTCTGTGTGAATATTGGAACTAAACAAGGGGCCATTACCTCTCCTACTATTTATACTAACGTGACCCTAAGAGTCCAAGGGGATTTCTCGCCTTGCTGTATATTGAAACGGTGTTAGTGTGTCTGTTTTTATTTTAAGGGGATAGCGTTTTTTTGACCTAAGTAGGACTGTTGTTTAGTTTGAAAAAAAGTTTTAGGGAGATTGCTAAGAATTATAATGAGATCGGTCTTTCTTTAAAAGCGGCTAAGCCTCAAGTATTATTATCTAAGTTTAACCAAAACCCTGATAGAGTAAATATGGGTGATTCTGGTGTTGTACCACTGCAGGAGCTTATGTACCTTTGTTTGCCTATTGGTACATCCCTAAAGTCAACTCGGAAATTACTTATTGCCCGAACTTTACGTAAGATCCGTAATGCTTATGCTGGTGCAGTTGGATCACAGCTGAGTCTTGGTAAACGCTACCTTGCGAAAGTCTATAATGCTGTTTCTCACCCTCATGTTCTATACCTGGTTCCTTTCTGGGACATTTTTAATCAATCGGATAAAATAGAAATCAGAAGGACCTATTTTAAATATTTAAAGTTCTTTATCCAGGTTCCTCCTTGGACTAGGAATGGTGGACTGCGGGAGAGATACAGCTTGCCAGATCCTCTTGATGCTGCAGATAAGCTTTTTTCCAAGCTTACGTGTTATTCGTCAAACCACCCTTGGAAGGATTTTTTGTTTTAATACTTGTTTCTTTTTTATTTAATTTGCTGGGTTACTATTATTTTTTATATATATATTGTATTATTTATTTGTAGGATACATTTAAAGAGGTTTAAAACCAATGGAAAGGCTTAATTTTCTGAATTGTTTGGTTTATTGAGTTTTAATTTGCACGTATTTGCTCCTGTTTTTGTATGCGTTTTTTTTATTTTCTTTCTTTTTGTTATACTCCATCGTCATGCTTTGTATTTTTGATGGGCTATAAAATAAATATATATATATATATATATATATATATATATATATATATATATATATATATATATATATATATATATATATATATATATATATATATATATAATATATATATATATATATATATATATATATATATATATATATATAATATATATATATATATATATATATATATATATATATATATATAATATATATATATATAATATATATATATATATATATATATAATATATATAATATATATATATATATATATATATATATATATATATATAATATATATATATATATATATATATATATATATATATATATACATATATATATAATATATATATATATATATATATATATATATATATATATATATATACATATATATATATATACATATATATATATATATATATAATATATATATATATATATATATATATATATATATATATATATATATATATATATATATGTATATATATATATATATATATATATATATATATATATATATATATATATATATATAATATATATATATATATATATATATATTATATATATATATATATATATATTATATATATATATATATATATATATATAATATATATATATATATCAGAGCCCTTTGAGACATGTATTATCGTCTCTAAGTTCGCCTAATACTTCACCCATTAGCTAAAGTTGACGGCTCACAATCTACGCACCAACCCCTAATATTTTTTGTAAATGTCGAAAAAGATACACGTCAAGGTGCTGTTTCTTCCCCTTCACTCTTCATTACTGGAGTTCTTAATGCACAGTCAGCTATTCCCACATCTTTCATCTTTGCCGGTCTTGATTTATCTCTCGTATGTTATGCAGACAAACATTCTGAGTTTTGAGCCGCACTATCCAGCGCATTAGCGAGATTTTTGCAACGCTACAATTTGAGTATGCAAAAACTAGGTCTTCAGTTCAATGCTGAAAAGTCCGAAGTTGTATTCTTCAACTGGAAGCAGGCGTCACCTAGGGATATTCGTCTCGGAAATAGAAGGATTAAGCCAGTAGATCATATCACCTACTTCGATCTTCCCATTGGTTCGTCAATAATGCATACGTGACAACTATTAATTGCTCACATTGAACATAGAGTTGGGTTATCATATGCTTTTTTTGTAACTAATAAATTACGCTTTTACCGCCATCTTCTTTCGAAACTTTTTAACTCTGTTGCTCTTCCACATTATCTGTACATGTCACCGTTTCGGAAAATGCTCACAAATTCTGACAAGTCAAAAATTCGCTCAGTTTTCTTCCGGTTCGCAAAATATCTTTTACGTTTTCCCTCTTGGACCCGCAATTCTTATCTAATTAGTAAATTCAGCATTGCTGACCCCATTATAGCTGTGGAAAAGCAAATTCGTGCTTGTAATTCCCGTTTAACAAAGTTGAACCATCCTTGGTCGTCAGTACTGGTCCAGTAGTTAAGAAGTATTTGTTGTGTGTTTTTTTTATTTTTTATTGTTTTTTTTTAAGTTTTTGTTTTCGCGCTTAGTTTAATTGTTGTAATTTTTAAACTGATTGATGATTTAGTTTCTTTTCGTATGAGTCCAATTTAAGTGACGCTGGTTATTCTCAATTTTGGTGTCAATTTTTCTCTGATAATATATTGCGGATACTAGCCTACTAATAATTTAATTGTTTATTAATTATCGCTTCTTTTAAGTATATTGCTTTAAGTAAAGATGTAAAAGGATCCGTGATTGAAGTATTTTCTTGTTTTCTGGTATCTATGTATATTGGAGTAAATGAATCATTTGTTGAGAGTGATCTGATTTCAAGACCAGCAGGCGAAAGGGTCGTTTAATTCTCTTACCGTTTCTTGTCATATTTACGCTAGTTGATATGATTATCTACTGTATATATTTTAATTCACTGATGATTATTTGGGTTAATTTATTTTACCAATTGCGGCGTGATGCAATGATGTTCATACTGCTTATATTTGTTCAGTATTTAGGAGCCTAAAAAAAAAAAATATGTCGCGTACCTGCAGTGCAGTGTATAATTGAGTTTTTCTTTCTCGTTTTTGTAATTTGTTCTAAGAGCTAATTTAAATCTTAGCTCCCGCGTTCGTCGCTAAAACCCACATGTATAACTGCTAAGTTAATGTGTATTTCTTCTTTTTTTCGCTTATTGCTCCTTCTTTTCCTTTTTGGTATGACGGGTTTTCCAATAAATACTATATATATATATATATATATATGTATATATATATATATATATATATATATATATATATATATATATATATATATATATATATATAATATATATATATATATATATATATATATATATATATATAATATATATATATATATATATATACATATATATATATATATATATTAAGTTAAATAATTAATTTTCGTTACGTATTATTTATTCCGTTAAAAAAAAAAATTATTTTTAGTTATTTCATTATTGAACTATGGAGTTCTTTTATTATTAAATATGTAACTATTTTTATTATTGTTCCAGTCATTTGTTTTCCTGCTGCAGAGAATGAAATGATTGAGCATTTTTTTTTTTTTTTTACGATAGCGACGAAATTCGGTGCCGTTTTTTCTAAATCGGGCATCAAAAACTAGAGAAAATTTTCAACCTCCGTTTTTCTTTGCAAATCGGCGCCGAAAAAAGCTAGGCTACTTGTGTTCTCGGCTCTAAAAGCTCTAGAAGCTAGCTTCTAAAGCCTCGTTTTCAGGCACCGGGTTCAAACACGGGCTGCTATCGAGTTCTACATCAAGCGTTTTTAGGGTTGCGGGTTCAACGGGAATCCGCTTCTAAGCGTTTTCAGCTGCCGGGTTCTCCCCGTGCTTGAACCTGGGTTCCTTGAATCTGGAACCCGTAGAAATACCAGGTTTCAAACCCGAGTTCTGATTTCATTGGCGGTAAATTCAAAAATGGCTAACCACCCTGAATTCACAGCACATGAAGTTTGTTCATTGGGGTCCCAAAAAGTTGATTTTGAATTGAAAAGCAAGTACTTTGCAGTAGGCATGAATACATGGCTAATTGTAGAAAAAACTAAGACAGATAGTCGGAGTAATTGAGAGGGTAATTCTATTCCTTAGCATCAAGCGTTTTCATCTGTGAAGTTTTCAACGCCGTGTTTTTCCTTGAGAAGCCGCTTTGTGAAAACGCTTGATACACTAGACGAGAACAACCCGTGTTCGAACCCGCTGAGCCTGAAAACGAGGCTTAAGTCAACACAAGATAATTTGGCAAATATTTTGAAATTTCAAAGCATGTAAAATGCAGAGAAGACTGAATAGGAACAAAATGGAAGATAAAACTGACGGATCTTTTACTGATGCTCAGGTTCAAAAAATGAACATATATAGTTTTTAATTGCTATAATTCTGGTTTATGGGCTGTATGCTTGCTTATTGGTAAATTTTTACCACTGCTATATATACCAATTCAGGGTATATATTTTGCACATTAGGGGGGGGGAGGGGCAAATTTTATTTCTGATGTAAATGAGAGGTAAGTTTAAACTTTACCACCATCCCCCTAATGTGCGAATATATACTCTGAATTGGTATATAGGGGTGGGGGTAAAATTCATTTCCAAAAAAAATTATTATTATATTTGGAAAGAGCATAAAAAAAGGCACCAAGGGGTATATTCACTTTATTTTTAAGTCAAAAATATGATTTGGTAAAAATTTACCAGCTTATCTTGGAAAGTAGCCTAGTTGAGTTAGGTGAATGAAACTTTCAGGAACTGGGTTGCCACCATTGGTAATTTATCACCACAAGGTGAAATAGGCAATGACTGTCTTATTTTATATCTTTGTTCATTCTGAAGTTCAAAGAAATGACATTATTTTGTATTTGTCTTTTATTTGTCTCAGCATTAGCCTATCTAGGCTAGCAGTGCATTAAGCCTAAGAGTTACAGAGAAGATAATGAAATAACTTATCAGGTAAAGTAGGTGTTAGGCTACATGAACATGAGATTTATACAAACTTAGACACTATCCTAGGCTTGGTTTTTTCAAGGAACTGAACTGTCTCTCAAGGAAAGAAGAAAAGAGCAAAATAGATGCTAGGTTATAACCACAACCTTTTTGTGCTCTTTCTATCTTGTAGACAGTAAACAGTAGAAATTGTTCTGACCTATTCTGGTTGTTAAGGTATTTGCTTTTGCCATACCCACATGGCTGGCTATGACAGACTATTCAAGTTTGCATAGATCTCCTGTAACATCACTGAGATTTGGCTTAGCCCAACTGTGTTTTGAGATTGGCTCAAAAGTTATACTCTGGCATTAGAATAAATAGAATGTGAGTAGACTAGTTTAATAATTAAGTTTTTTGTGAAGTTTGTGGAAGTTAACATTACTTACCTATTAATAAGGTGAACATACTGCTTAATGCCTTTTTTGTGCTCTTTCCAAATACAATAAATGCTTTGCTTGGAAATTCAATTTTAAGCCATTAATGAATCCTTAAAGGTGATAATTTTTGGGTATGAAAAAACATTATCCATTGGTTCCGAACTTAGTATTTGATTATAAATCAATTCTATTAAGATTATATAGTCAAAAAGCATTTATTTATCACAATTAAGTTAGATAAAAAAGCATTTTCAAATCAATTCCACCATATTATGCCCAGTGGGGCCATTTCAGAAAACCTCTGGGGGGGGGGGTGGGTTAAGATCAATTTTTTGGCCCCTGTCTAGGCTCAAAATGTAATTACTCTGTTTGGTAGACTAATCTTCAAGTTAGTCTTCAAATATACATCAAAGTAATGCAATTTATTTAGATTTTGCCTTTTGCAACCTGGCTAGGGACCAAAAAATCATTACAAGATGGAACATTTACCACACAAATTAAAAACTGAAATTTATGTGCAGTTGCTTAAGTAATGAATATCTCCTTGGCTTCATTTTTGCAAAGTCATCCACAAGCTTTTCAAAATTGAGCTCCCTCACTGCAGCCTTTTCAGAGAACATAAGGAGCAAATGCAAAAGTTGCTTGTTATTCATTGTTGTCCAAAGGTAATCGTTCACAAATATAAACACAGAGAAAAATAGTTCATTTGAGCATGTTGTGAGTGGGAGTTTGAGGACTACCCTGACAACCTCAAGAACCTCAGAATAAGCTTTCAATCCTCCTAGGCTATCAAAAAAATTTAAAGCATTTACTGGTTTTCTGTGGAAGCTGCAACACACATGCACAAGCTATCAAAGCTTGACCCTTCAGCTCTATAACATTGATGCAAACCTTATCAAAGTATGTCACAATCTTGAGAAGTAAATCTGTGTGAAGTCTTTGGATTTGGGGTTAAAGCATTGTGTGGCTTCTAGTACTGGCAGCTGGACAGAAAAATGCTCTTTAGACTCATTTACCACTCTGCCTTTACATTTTTTTCTTCTGTTCTTGTGCCCTCAGATTCAATGATGTGCTCTTCCAAGGTTGAGGCTGTTAAATAGTCCCTGAGTCTTTCTGGATATCTTTGAAACTCATTTTGATTTTGATTGTATGGCTGAAGCAAGAGTGCTTGTTTCCAACAGATCAGTTCTGACATTAATAGCTATCTCCTTAGACTTACTGTATAGGTCTCAAAAATACTCAACATCATGCATTGTCTTCAGTTGGTTTTTTGTTGCAGTGATTAAAGTGCAGGTGTCTGAAATGATCAGATCTGGGACCTGCAGTTGTTCAGAAAGAGGGTTTGATCACTGCAAGAACTTCATGAATGATATGCAAACTCAATATGAAGAGAAACAACTCCAGTTGATTCTTAAGACTAGCTTTTGCTGCTTCCTCCCTGTCAGAAGATTCTTGAATAATTGACAGAACTGCAAGTCATATCTTACCAGAATTTTAGCCACTGATCTATATCAGTAAGACCAACATGTTACAACTGTCCTTTTGAGCATTAGCAGACATGTTGGCAGTTTTCTGGGCCTTTACAAACATATGGTATTTAGTGTTGCTGTTGGAGACACAACCATAAACTGTTAGCAAAACTGAAAATACTGATGAAATTCTTTGTATTTTCTTCATACAATTGCCAATAACAAGGTTAAGTCTGTGGGAATGATAGTGAGTATACACTGCTTGCAATGCTTTTTCCTAGAGATAGGACTGTACTCCTGAAAAATGTCCACTCATTACACTGGCCATGACAAGACCATGCCAAAGGAGATATTCTTCAAATGGGGACTTTGCTGCAAATCTATGAGTGTCTTCAATTTGCTGTTTTCTAATGACCTGGTTTTTCTTTTTTTCAGGAATAAATCAAAAGCAAAAAAAAAAATTTGGAAAAAGAATAATAAACAAAGAGTTGAAAATTGGGCCCCTCAGAAAATCAAGGGGGGCTACAGCCCCCCTTTTCATAAAATTAAATAGGCTACTTTGTTTTCTCAGCACAAAAATTTGCTCAACATTGTTAAAGTTATATAATCCACTAGCATTGGTTTCTCACCAGACTACCATTTAGTACCATCACCCCTTTACCTTCAAAATAGAATCTTTAAATAGACAGCAATCCTACCTCTGCTGAAAAACAGCCAGCCCCTAGAATTAAAAACAACCTCCATTCAGCAAATAACTGGTTCTGACTATGAAAGCTATTATTTCTAATGATGTGTATTAGGAAGTCAAGATACTTGAGCTGTCTTTCCCCAGCAGTTTAAGGCATTTAGGTTGGCAAGTACCTGTAGAGCTCTTTGTACTGACTCCTGCTCTCTTCTGCACTGTTAACTATTAATAAACCACCACTTTTTTCCATTGTCATCTTTGTGATTTAGTAGTCACTAGTTAAATCATCTCTTCTTTAGGATGTCAGTGGACACCTTAAGCAGCTTTCTATCATCATGCCAGAGGCAGGTTAAAATTCAAGATCACACTAAGTGTTTTGGTATATTAGTCATGGAGAGGAGGTGCTTGAGGAAAATTGTCTCCTCACTCTGTGGTTTTCAATCAAATAAAACATGCTGGATTTTTTCATCTGTTGAGAAGCAAACACAGCATAGAGACAAATGATGCAACCTCCAATTAAATAACAGACTGTTGAGAAGAAGGCCACCTGATTTCAGTCACTAATATAGCATGTAGTCTAGTATGAAAGAGTGACACAATTATTTACTATGACTTGCTTTAGGTTTTTACCTAATAATGTTTCTTGTATTGAGGGCAGAGTAAGAACTTGGGTTTGACAAGGAAGCCTTGGTTGCTAATAAATCAGCAGTATCATTATATTTGGTACCATTTTGACTTGGATCAAGTCGAAAATAGATCTGATTGCCTTTGACCTGAAAGTTCAAAACTTTCTTCTTATTTTAGAAGAAAGTTTTCTTATTTTATATAAGTCTTTATCATTGACAATTTTATGAAAATTTTTAGCAAAAGTTTTGCCAATTTGTAGTCAGAAAAGCAAAGGTTATTTTCAGCTACTATGCTATAATTTATAAGGATGTCTAGGCCAGGCAAATGGCACATAATTTGGCTGACAAAATTGAAGATCCCAATGGAAAGGGAAAATAAAGGTTAAGGTCCATATATACATGCTCCTGCTGTCTCACCCTGGACAGATCCATAGGAATAAAATTTTTCTATGATTAGGGTACAGTTTTTTAGTTTGTTCACCAAAGATAGTCTGGACCATGTATTTTGGAATCAGATTTTTTTTTATTAGAATAAGTTTTGCTTGACAAAACTGGTGGACCTGTTTCCCAAGGTATGGTTTTCAGTAAATTGATATGCACAAGGGGAATATTGAATTCAATTTGGGACCTCCTGTTGAAACTTATCCCAAGATGAATAGGCATTAGGGCAAACTTACTTCAGAGCAAAGGTTTGTTTTATATATAACATGCTTAATTCCATGAGCCTGGTTTTCCTGAGAAATATTTATTCCTTTGACAGTTATGCTCATTCACTTAGGGGCACCAATTGAGACAATAGTTTTAATCTTGACAGTAGAGTATGCTTTATACAGTCCCAAAGCTATTCAAAAAGCAGAATTTTCTAAAGATTCAAGGGTCTTAAGTGTGGATGGGGGACCAATTGAAAAAATTGGAAATTGTATTCTAGATTAGAATTGGCATACAAATTGTAGAAATCCAAGTTAAGTTTAGGGTGACATCCTTATTAACTTCCACCAAGTCTCTTTAAAGCACAAAGTCTCTGAATGATTATAGAATTCAAAGAATTAATATGTTCATGCCACAACATTGTGGAATCTACCCTTAGGCCAAGTAGCTTTCAATGAGTTGCAATATGGGATCTCACTAGAGAGAATTTTAAATGGATTCAGGGGGAGGATCTCTTTCTACCACTAGTAGATACAATGGCTTTGGTTTTACTGATTGAACTTTGGAAGCCAAAAGCTGAGATGAATCTCTTAACTAATCTTATATCCTTTTGGATAAGGCTTTTGAAGATTGAAAATAACCTTTTCCAGACTTCCAGATAATCAAATCATCTTCATAAAGGCCAAATGTTGAAACGTTCAAGTTGAACAGAAGAAAAATCAAGATTGCTCCTTGAGGAAGACCTCTGGTAATGGGACTAGTCTCTCCTCTTGAATCATTTATTTGAATGTAAAAACTTCTATTATAGGCAGCGTAATCGCGCTGCCTAAGTAAAGAATGATGTGGGCACAATGTATTATTTTTTTTCTCCATACCCAGGCACTTTGTATCAAAGGAGTTGTCATAGAAACTTTTGAAAAGGGCTAATTTGATTGGAAATTGGAGTGGCCAGTGCCCTTTTTAAATAGTCGAAAAGTGATTTGGAGGGCAACTAAGCACCCCCTCCCCCCCCCCCCACGCCCATCATTCCCCAAACACATCAAATCAAAATTTTGAGATAGCCATTTTTGTTCAGCCATAGTTGATTTTCCGAAAGAAAATATGTTTTTGAGGAGGACACTCCCTCACAACCCTTAGGGCAAGGGTTTTAAGTTGTGCCCTGAGGGCATATAAGAACAATGTTTGGAACAATGTATCATTTATTTATTTTTTTCCTTTAGAGCAGGGCACTTCGTATCAAAGAAGTTGTTGTACAAACTTTGAAAAGGGCTCATTCAATTGGAAATTGGAGTGGCTTGTGCCCTTTTTAATAGTCAAAAGTGATTGCAAGGCAACTAACACCCCTGCCACGCCCATCATTTCCCGAAATACATCCACTCAAAATTTTGAGATAGCCATTTTGTTCAGCATAGTTGATTTCCAGATAGAAATTATGTTTTTGAGGAGGACACTCCCCCACAGCCTTCAGGGCAAGGGTTGAAAGTTATGACCTGGGTGCATATAAGGTTTTTATAGAAGGCTTTATCGTAGAAAATTCAAAAAAGGCTCATTCGATTGGAAATTCAAAGGGCTAGTGTCCTTTTTAATAGTCTAAAGTGATTGGAGGGCAACTAGCCCCCCTCACGCCCATCATTCCTCCAAACACATCCAATCAAAATTTTGAGATAGCCATTTTGTTCAGCATGGTTGATTTCCGGATAGAAAATATATTTTTGAGGAGGACATTCCCCCACAGCCTTCAGGGCAAGGGTTTTAAGTTATGCCCTGGGGGCATATAAGGTTTTTATAGAAGAGATTGTCGTAGAAACTTCAAAAAAGGCTCATTCTAATTGAAAATTCAAAGGGCTAGTGCCCTTTTTAATAGTCTAAAAGGGATTGGAGGGCAACTAGCCCCCCCCCCCCCCACGCAAATCATTCCCCCAAAACACATCCAATCAAAATTTTGAGATAGCTATTTTGTTCAGCATAGTTGATTTCCAGAAAGAAAATATGTTTTTGAGGAGGAGACTCCCGCACAACCCTCGGGGCAAGGGTTGTTAGTTATGCCCTGAGGGCATAACTTTGAAAAGGTCTCATTTGATTGGAAATTGGAGTGGCCAGTGCCGTTTTTAATAGTCGAAAGTGATTGAAGGGAAACTAGCCGCCCCCCCCCCCCCCCCCAACGCCCATCATTCCCCCAGACACATCGAATTAAAATTTTGAGATAGCCATTTTGTTCAGCATAGTTGATTTCCAAATAGAAAATATATTTTTGAGGAGGACACTCCCCACAACCCTCCGGGCAAGGGTTTTAAGTTATGCCCTGAGGGCATATAAGAACAATGTTTGCACAATGTATTATTTATTATTTTTTTTGCTTTAGAGCAGGGCACTTCGTATTGAAGGAATTGTCATAGAAACTTCCAAAAGGGCTCATTCAATTTGAAATTGGAGTGGCTTGTGCCCTTTTTAATAGTCTAAAGTGATTGGAGGGCAACTAGCCCCCCCCCCCCACGCAAATCATTCCCCCAAACACATCCAATCAAAATTTTGAGATAGCCATTTTGTTCAGCATAGTTGATTTCCAAATAGAAAATATATTTTTGAGGAGGACACTCCCCCACAACCCTCGGGGCAAGGGTTTTAAGTTATGCCCTGAGGGCATATAAGAACGATGTTGACACAATGTATTATTTATTATTTTTTTTTCCTTTAGAGCAGGGCACTTCGTATCGAAGAAGTTGTCATAGAAACTTAAAAAAGGGCTCATTCAATTGGAAATTAGAGTGGCTTGTGCCCCTTTTAATAGTCAAAAGTGAATGGAAGGCAACTAACACCCCTTCCACGCCCACCATTTCCCGGAACACATCCAATAATAATTTCGGGATAGCCATTTTGTTCAGTGTATTTGATTTCCAGATAGAAATTATGTTTTTGAGGAGGACACTCTCCCACAGCCTTCAGGGCAAGGGTGGTAAGTTATGCCCTGGGGGCATATAAGGTTTTTATAGAAGGCGTTGTCGCAGAAACTTCAAAAAAGGCTCATTCGATTGGAAATTCAAAGGGCTAGTGCCCTTTTTAATAGTCGAAAGTGATTGGAGGGTAACTAGCCCCCCCCTCACGCCCATCATTCCCCTAAACACATCCAATCAAAATTTTGAGATAGCCATTTTGTTCAGCGTATTTGATTTCCAGATAGAAAATATGTTTTTGAGGAGGACACTCTCCCACAACCCTCAGGGCAAGGGTTTTAAGTTATGCCCTGAGGGCATGTAAGAACAATGTTGGCACAATGTATTATTTATTATTATTTTTTTCCTTTAGAGCAGGGCACTTTGTATTAAAGAAGTTGTCGTCGAAACTTCGACTAGGGCTTATGCAATTGGAAATTGGAGTGGATTGTGCCCTTTTTAATAGTTGAAAGTGATTGGAAGGCAACTAACACCCCTTCCACGCCCACCATTTCCCAAAACACATCCAATCAAAATTTTGAGCCACAGCCTTCAGGGCAAGGGTTGTAAGTTATACCCTGGGGGTATATAAGGTTTTTTATAGAAGCCGTTGTTGCAGAAAATTCAGAAAAAGCTCAATCGATTGGAAAATAAAAGGACTAGTGCCCTTTTTAATAGTCGAAAGTGATTGAAGGGCAACTAGCCGGCCCCCCCTCCCCCACGCCCATCATTCCCCCAAAACACACCCAATCAAAATTTTGAGATAGCCATTTTGTTCAGCATAGCTGATTTCCAGATATAAAATTTGTTTTTGAGGAGGACACTCTTCCACAACTTTTGGGGCAAGGGTTTTAAGTTATGCCCTGAGGGTATGTAAGAACAATGTTGGTACAATGTATTATTTTTTTTTTCCTTTAGAGCAGGGCACTTCGTATCAAAGAAGTCGTCGTCGAAACTTTGATTAGGGCTTATGCAATTGGAAATTGGAGTGGCTTGTGCCCTTTTTAATAGTTGAAAGTGATTGAAAGGCAACTAACACCCCTTCCACGCCCACCATTTCCCGAAACGCATCCAATCAAAATTTTGAGATAGCCATTTTGTTCAGCATAGTTGATTTCGAGATAGAAATCATGCTTTTGAGGAGGACACTCTTCCACAACCCTTGGGGCAAGGGTTGTAAGTTATGCCCTGAGGGTATGTAAGAACAATGTTGGTACAATGTATTATTTTTTTTTTCCTTTAGAGCAGGGCACTTCGTATCGAAGAAGTCGTCATCGAAACTTCGACGACGACTTATGCAATTGGAAATTGGAGTGGCTTGTGCCCTTTTTAATAGTTGAAAGTGATTGGAAGGCAACTAACACCCCTTCCACGCCCACCATTTCCCAAAACGCATCCAATCAAAATTTTGAGATAGCCATTTTGTTCAACGTAGTTGATTTCCAGATAGAAATCATGCTTTTGAGGAGGACACTCCCCCACAGTCTTCAGGGCAAGGGTTGTAACTTATGCCCCGGGGGCATATAAGGTTTTTTATAGAAGCCGTTCTCACAGAAAAGGCTCATTCGATTGGAAATTAAAAGGCCTTGCCCTTTTTAATAGTCGAAAGTGATTGAAGGGAAACTAGCCGTCCCCCCCCTACGCCCATCATTCCCCCAAACACATCGAATCAAAATTTTGAGATAGCCACATTGTTCAGCATAGTTGATTTCCAGATAGAAAATATGTTTTTGAGGAGGAGACTCCCGCACAACCCTCGGGGCAAGGGTTGTTAGTTATGCCCTGAGGGCATATAAGAACGATGTTGACACAATGTATTATTTATAATTTTTTTCCTTTAGAACAGGGCACTTCGTATCGAAGAAGTTGTCATAGAAACTTAAAAAAGGGCTCATTCAATTGGAAATTAGTGGCTTGTGCCCCTTTTAATAGTCGAAAGTGAATGGAAGGCAACTAACACCGCTTCCACGCCCACCATTTCCCGGAACACATCCAATAATAATTTCGGGATAGCCATTTTGTTCAGCGTATTTGATTTCCAGATAGAAATTATGTTTTTGAGGAGGACACTCTCCCACAGCCTTCAGGGCAAGGGTGGTAAGTTATGCCCTGGGGGCATATAAGGTTTTTATCGAAGGCGTTGTCGCAGAAACTTCAAAAAAGGCTCATTCGATTGGAAATTCAAAGGGCTAGTGCCCTTTTTAATAGTCGAAAGTGATTGGAGGGCAACTAGCCCCCCCCCCACGCCCATCATTCCCCTAAAACACATCCAATCAAAATTTTGAGATAGCCATTTTGTTCAGCATAGTTGATTTCAAGATAGAAAATATGTTTTTGAGGAGGACACTCTTCCACAACCCTCGGGGCAAGGGTTTTAAGTTATGCCCTGAGGGCATGTAAGAACAATTTTGGCACAATGTATTATTTATTATTATTTTTTTCCTTTAGAGCAGGGCACTTCGTATTAAAGAAGTTGTCGTCGAAACTTCGATTAGGGCTTATGCAATTGGAAATTGGAGTGGATTGTGCCCTTTTTAATAGTTGAAAGTGATTGGAAGGCAACTAACACCCCTTCCACGCCCACCATTTCCCGAAACACATCCAATCAAAATTTTGAGATAGCCATTTTGTTCAGCATAGTTGATTTCCAGATAGAAATTATGTTTTTGAGGAGGATACTCCCCCAAAGTCTTCAGGGCAAAGGTTGTAAGTTATGCCCTGGGGGCATATAAGGTTTTTTATAGAAGCCATTGTCACAGAAAATTCAGAAAAGGCTCATTCGATTCGAAATTAAAAGGCCTTGCTTTTTTTAATAGTCGAAAGTGATTGAAGGGAAACTAGCCGCCCCCCCCCTACGCCCATCATTCCCCCAAACACATCGAATTAAAATTTTGAGATAGCCATTTTGTTCAGCATAGTTGATTTCCAAATAGAAAATATGTTTTTGAGGAGGACACTCCCCCACAACCCTCCGGGCAAGGGTTTTAAGTTATGCCCTGAGGGCATATAAGAACAATGTTGGCACAATGTATTATGTATTATTTTTTTTTTCTTTAGAGCAGGGCACTTCGTATTGGAGAAATTGTCATAGAAACTTCCAAAAGGGCTCATTCAATTTGAAATTGGAGTGGCTTGTGCCCTTTTTAATAGTCGAAAGTGATTGGAAGGCAACTAACACCCCTTCCACGCCCACCATTTCCCGAAACACATCCAATCAAAATTTTGAGCCACAGCCTTCAGGGCAAGGGTTGTAAGTTATACCCTGGGGGTATATAAGGTTTTTTATAGAAGCCGTTGTTGCAGAAAATTCAGAAAAAGCTCAATCGATTGGAAAATAAAAGGACTAGTGCCCTTTCTAATAGTCGAAAGTGATTGAAGGGCAACTAGCCGCCCCCCCCCCTCCCCCCCCCACCCCCCGCCCATCATTCCCCCAAACACACCCAATCAAAATTTTGAGATAGCTATTTTGTTCAGCATAGCTGATTTCCAGATATAAAATTTGTTTTTGAGGAGGACACTCTTCCACAACTTTTGGGGCAAGGGTTTTAAGTTATGCCCTGAGGGTATGTAAGAACAATGTTGGTACAATGTATTATTTTTTTTTCCTTTAGAGCAGGGCACTTCGTATCGAAGAAGTCGTCGTCGAAACTTCGATTAGGGCTTATGCAATTGGAAATTGGAGTGGCTTGTGCCCTTTTTAATAGTTGAAAGTGATTGGAAGGCAACTAATACCCCTTCCACGCCCACCATTTCCCGAAACGCATCCAATCAAAATTTTGAGATAGCCATTTGGTTCAGCGTAGTTGATTTCCAGATAGAAATCATGCTTTTGAGGAGGACACTCCCCCACAACCCTCCGGGCAAGGGTTTTAAGTTATGCCCTGAGGGTATGTAAGAACAATGTTGGTACAATGTATTATTTTTTTTTTTCCTTTAGAGCAGGGCACTTCGTATCGAAGAAGTCGTCGTCGAAACTTCGATTAAGGCTTATGCAATTGGAAATTGGAGTGGCTTGTGCCCTTTTTAATAGTTGAAAGTGATTGGAAGGCAACTAACACCCCTTCCACGCCCACCATTTCCCGAAACGCATCCAATCAAAATTTTGAGATAGCCATTTTGTTCAGCGTAGTTGATTTCCAGATAGAAATCATGCTTTTGAGGAGGACACTCCCCCACAGTCTTCAGGGCAAGGGTTGTAACTTATGCCCCAGGGGCATATAAGGTTTTTTATAGAAGCCGTTCTCACAGAAAAGGCTCATTCGATTGGAAATTAAAAGGCCTTGCCCTTTTTAATAGTCGAAAGTGATTGAAGGGAAACTAGCCGCCCCCCCCCCTACGCCCATCATTCCCCCAAACACATCGAATCAAAATTTTGAGATAGCCACTTTGTTCAGCATAGTTGATTTCCAAATAGAAAATATGTTTTTGAGGAGGACACTCCCCCACAACCCTCCGGGCAAGGGTTTTAAGTTATGCCCTGAGGGCATATAAGAACAATGTTGGCACAATGTATTATTTATTATTTTTTTCCTTTAGAGCAGGGCACTTTGTATTGAAGAAATTGTCATAGAAACTTCCAAAAGGGCTCATTCAATTTGAAATTGAAGGGGCTTGTGCCCTTTTTAATAGTCGAAAGTGATTGGAAGACAACTAACACCCCTTCCACGCCCACCATTTCCCGAAACACATCCAATTAAAATTTTGAGCCACAGCCTTCAGGGCAAGGTTTGTAAGTTATGCCCTGGGGGTATATAAGATTTTTTATAGAAGCCGTTGTCGCAGAAAATTCAGAAAAAGCTCAATCGATTGGAAAATAAAAGGCCTAGTGCCCTTTTTAATAGTCGAAAGTGATTGGAGGGTAACTAGCCCCCCCCCCACGCCCATCATTCCCCCAAACACATCCAATCAAAATTTTGAGATAGCCATTTTGTTCAGCATAGTTGATTTCCAGATAGAAAATATGTTTTTGAGGAGGACACTCTTCCACAACCCTCGGGGCAAGGTTTTTAAGTTATGCCCCGAGGGCATGTAAGAACAACGTTGGCACAATGTATTTTTTATTACAATTTTTTTTCCTTTAGAGCAGGGCACTTCGTATCGAAGAAGTTGTCGTCGAAACTTCGATTAGGGCTTATGCAATTGGAAATTGGAGTGGCTTGTGCCCTTTTTAATTGTTGAAAGTGATTGGAAGGCAACTAACACCCCTTCCACGCCCACTTTTTCCCGAAACACATCCAATCAAAATTTTGAGATAGCCATTTTGTTCAGCATAGTTGATCTCCAAATAGAAATTATGTTTTTGAGGAGAACACTCCCCCACAGTCTTCAGGGCAAAGGTTGTAAGTTATGCCCTGGGGCAATATAAGATTTTTTATAGAAGCCATTGTCACAGAAAATTCAGAAAAGGCTCATTCGATTGGAAATTAAAAGGCCTTGCCCTTTTTAATAGTCGAAAGTGATTGAAGGGAAACTAGCCCCCCCCCCCCCTACGCCCATCATTCCCCCAAACACATCGAATTAAAATTTTGAGATAGCCATTTTGTTCAGCATAGTTTATTTCCAAATAGAAAATATATTTTTGAGGAGGACACTCCCCCACAACCCTCCGGGCAAGGGTTTTAAGTTATGCCCTGAGGGCATATAAGAACAATGTTGGCACAATGTATTATTTATTATTTTTTTTTTTCCTTTAGAGCAGGGCACTTCGTATTGAAAAATTGTCATAGAAACTTCCAAAAGGGCTCATTCAATTTGAAATTGGAGTGGCTTGTGCCCTTTTTAATAGTCTAAAGTGATTGGAGGGCAACTAGCCCCCCCCCCCCACGCACATCATTCCCCCAAACACATCCAATCAAAATTTTGAGATAGCCATTTTGTTCAGCATAGTTGATTTCCAGATAGAAAATATGTTTTTGAGGAGGAGACTCCCGCACAATCCTCGGGGCAAGGGTTGTTAGTTATGCCCTGAGGGCATATAAGAACGATGTTGACACAATGTATTATTTATTATTTTTTTCCTTTAGAGCAGGGCACTTCGTATTGAAAAATTGTCATAGAAACTTCCAAAAGGGCTCATTCAATTTGAAATTAGAGTGGCTTGTGCCCCTTTTAATAGTCGAAAGTGAATGGAAGGCAACTAACACCCCTTCCACGCCCACCATTTCCCGGAACACATCCAATCAAAATTTCGGGATAGCCATTTTGTTCAGCGTATTTGATTTCCAGATAGAAATTATGTTTTTGAGGAGGACACTCTCCCACAGCCTTCAGCGCAAGGGTGGTAAGTTATGCCCTGGGGGCATATAAGGTTTTTATAAAAGGCGTTGTCGCAGAAACTTCAAAAAAGGCTCATTCGATTGGAAATTCAAAGGGCTAGTGCCCTTTTTAATAGTTGAAAGTGATTGGAGGGCAACTAGCCCCCCCATGCCCATCATTCCCCCAAACACATCCAATCAAAATTTTGAGATAGCCATTTTGTTCAGCATAGTTGATTTCAAGATAGAAAATATGTTTTTGAGCAGGACACTCTTCCACAACCCTCGGGGCAAGGGTTTTAAGTTATGCCCTGAGGGCATGTAAGAACAATGTTGGCACAATGTATTATTTATTATTTTTTTTTTCCTTTAGAGCAGGGCACTTCGTATTGAACAAATTGTCATAGAAACTTCCAAAAGGGCTCATTCATTTTGAAATTGGAGTGGCTTGTGCCCTTTTTAATAGTCGAAAGTGATTGGAAGGCAACTAACACCCCTTCCACGCCCACCATTTCCCGAAACACATCCAATCAAAATTTTGAGCCACAGCCTTCAGGGCAAGGTTTGTAAGTTATGCCCTGGGGGTATATAAGGTTTTTTATAGAAGCCGTTGTCGCAGAAAATTCAGAAAAAGCTCAATCGATTGGAAAATAAAAGGCCTAGTGCCCTTTTTAATAGTCGAAAGTGATTGGAGGGCAACTAGCCCCCCCCATGCCCATCATTCCCCCAAACACATCCAATCAAAATTTTGAGATAGCCATTTTGTTCAGCATAGTTGATTTCCAGATAGAAAATATGTTTTGAGGAGGACACTCTTCCACAACCCTCGGTGCAAGGGTTTTAAGTTATGCCCTGAGGGCATATAAGGTTTTTTATAGAAGTCATTGTCACAGAAAATTCAGAAAAGACTCATTCGATTGGAAATTAAAAGGCCTTGCCCTTTTTAATAGTCGAAAGTGATTGAAGGAAAACTAGCCGCCCCCCCCCTCCCTACGCCCATCATTCCCCCAAACACATCGAATTAAAATTTTGAGATAGCCATTTTGTTCAGCATAGTTGATTTCCAGATAGAAATTATGTTTTTGAGGAGGACACTCTCCCACAGCCTTCAGGGCAAGGGTTGTAAGTTATGCCCTGGGGGCATATAAGGTTTTTTATAGAAGCCATTGTCACAGAAAATTCAGAAAAGACTCATTCGATTGGAAATTAAAAGGCCTTGCCCTTTTTAATAGTCGAAAGTGATTGAAGGGAAACTAGCCGCCCCCCCCCCCTCCCTACGCCCATCATTCCCCCAAACACATCGAATTAAAATTTTGAGATAGCCATTTTGTTCAGCATAGTTGATTTCCAAATAGAAAATATGTTTTTGAGGAGGACACTCCCCCACAACCCTCCGGGCAAGGGTTTTAAGTTATGCCCTGAGGGCATATAAGAACAATGTTGGCACAATGTATTATTTATTTTTTTTTCCTTTAGAGCAGGGCACTTCGTATTGAAGAAATTGTCATAGAAACTTCCAAAAGGGCTCATTCAATTTGAAATTGGAAAGGCTTTTGCCCTTTTTAATAGTCGAAAGTAATTGGAAGGCAACTAACACCCCTTCCAAGCCCACCATTTCCCGAAACACACCCAATCAAAATTTTGAGCCACAGCCTTCAGGGCAAGGGTTGTAAGTTATGCCCTGGGGATATATAAGGTTTTTAATAGAAGCCGTTGTCGCAGAAAATTCAGAAAAAGCTCAATCGATTGGAAAATAAAAGGCCTAGTACCCTTTTTAATGGTCGAAAGTGATTGAAGGGCAACTAGCCGCCCCCCCTCCCCCACGCCCATCATTCCCCCAAACACATCCAATCAAAATTTTGAGATAGCCATTTTGTTCAGCATAGTTGATTTCCAGATAGAAAATATGTTTTTGAGGAGGACACTCTTCCACAACCCTTGGGCCAAGGGTTTTAAGTTATGCCCGTAGGGTATGTAAGAACAATGTTGGTACAATGTATTATTTATTTTTTTTTTCTTTAGAGCAGGGCACTTCGTATCGAAGAAGTTGTCGTCGAAACTTCGATTAGGGCTTATTCAATTTGAAATTGGAGTGGCTTGTGCCCTTTTTAATAGTCGAAAGTGATTGGAAGGCAACTAACACCCCTTCCACGCCCACCATTTCCCGAAACACATCCAATCAAAATTTTGAGATAGCCATTTTCTTCAGCATAGTTGATTTCCAGATAGAAATCATGTTTTTGAGGAGGACACTCCCCCACAGTCTTCAGGGCAAGGGTTGTAAGTTATGCCCTGGGGGCATATAAGGTTTTTTATAGAAGCCGTTGTCACAGAAAATTCAGAAAAGGCTCATTCGATTGGAAATTAAAAGGCGTTGCCCTTTTTAATAGTCGAAAGTGATTGAATGGAAACTAGCCCCCCCCCCTACGCCCATCATTCCCCCAAACACATCGAATCAAAATTTTGAGATAGCCATTTTGTTCAGCATAGTTGATTTCCAGATAGAAAATATGTTTTTGAGGAGGACACTCCCCCACAACCCTCGGGGCAAGGGTTTTAAGTTATGCCCTGAGGGCATATAAGAACAGTGTTGGCACAATGTATTATTTTTTTTTCCTTTAGAGCAGGGCGCTTCGTATTGAAGAAATTGTCATTGAAACTTCCAAATGGGCTCATTCAATTTGAAATTGGAGTGGCTTGTGCCCTTTTTAATAGTCGAAAGTGATTGGAAGGCAACTAACACCCCTTCCACGCCCACCATTTCACGAAACACATCCAATCAAAATTTTGAGCCACAGCCTTCAGGGCAAGGTTTGTAAGTTATGTCCTGGGGGTATATAAGGTTTTTTGTAGAAGCCGTTGTCGCAGAAAATTCAGGAAAAGCTCAATCGATTGGAAAATAAAAGGCCTAGTGCCCTTTTTAATAGTCGAAAGTGATTGAAGGGCAATTAGCCTCCCCACGCCCATCATTCCCCCAAACACATCCGATCAAAATTTTGAGATAGCCATTTTGTTCAGCATAGTTGATTTCCAGATAGAAATCATGTTTTTGAGGAGGACACTCTTCCACAACCCTCGGTGCAAGGGTTTTAAGTTATGCCCTGAGGGCATGTAAGAACAATGTTGGCACAATGTATTATTTATTATTTTTTTTCCTTTAGAGCAGGGCACTTCGTATCGAAGAAGTTGTCGTCGAAACTTCGATTAGGGCTTATGCAATTGGAAATTGGAGTGGCTTGTGCCCTTTTTAATAGTTAAAAGTGATAGGAAGGCAACTAACACACACCTTCCACGCCCACCATTTCCCGAAACACATCCAATCAAAATTTTGAGATAGCCATTTTGTTCAGCATAGTTGATTTCCAGATAGAAATCATGTTTTTGAGGAGGACACTCCCCCACAGTCTTCAGGGCAAGGGTTGTAAGTTATGCCCTGGGGGCATATAAGGTTTTTTATAGAAGCCATTGTCACAGAAAATTCAGAAAAGACTCATTCAATTGGAAATTAAAAGGCCTTGCCCTTTTTAATAGTCGAAAGTGATTGAAGAAAAAACTAGCCCCCCTCCCTACGCCCATCATTCCCCCAAACACATCCAATCAAAATTTTGAGATAGCCATTTTGTTCAGCATAGTTGATTTCCAAATAGAAAATATGTTTTTGAGGAGGACACTCCCCCACAACCCTCCGGGCAAGGGTTTTAAGTTATGCCTTGAGGGCATATAAGAACGATGTTGGCACAATGTATTATTTATTATTTTTTTCCTTTAGAGCAGGGCACTTCGTATTGAAGAAATTGTCATAGAAACTTCCAAAAGGGCTCATTCAATTGGAAATTGGAGTGGCTTGTGCCCTTTTTAATAGTCGAAAGTGATTGGAAGGCAACTAACACCCCTTCCACACCCACCATTTCCCGAAACACATCCAGTCAAAATTTTGAGCCACAGCCTTCAGGGCAAGGGTTGTAAGTTATACCCTGGGGGTATATAAGGTTTTTTATAGAAGCCGTTGTCGCAGAAAAATCAGAAAAGGCTCAATCGATTGGAAAATAAAAGGCCTAGTGCCCTTTTTAATAGTCTAAAGTGATTGACGGGCAACTAGCCACCCCCACGCCCATCATTCCCCCAAACACATCCAATCAAAATTTTGAGATAGCCATTTTGTTCAGCGAAGTTGGTTTCCAAATAGAAAATATGTTTTTGAGGAGGACACTCACCCACAACCCTCCGGGCAAGGGTTTTAAGTTATGCCTTGAGGGCATATACGAACAATTTTGGCACAATGTTTTATTTATTATTTTTATTCCTTTAGAGCAGGGCACTTCGTATTGAAGAAATTGTCATAGAAACTTCAAAAAGAGCTCATTCAATTGGAAATTGGAGTGGCTTGTGCCCTTTTTAATAGTCGAAAGTGATTGGAAGGCAACTAACACCCCTTCCATGCCCACCATTTCCCGAAACACATCCAATCAAAATTTTGAGCTACAGCCTTCAGGGCAAGGGTTGTAAGTTATGCCCTGGGGGTATATAAGGTTTTTTATAGAAGCCGTTGTCACAGAAAATTCAGAAAAAGATCAATTGATTGGAAAATAAAAGGCCTAGTGCCCTTTTTAATAGTTGAAAGTGATTGAAGGGCAACTAGCCGCCCCCTCCACGCCCATCATTCCCCCAAACACATCCAATCAAAATTTTGAAATAGCCATTTTGTTCAGCATAGTTGATTTCCACACAGAAAATATGTTTTTGAGGAGGACACTCTTCCACAACCCTCGGGGCAAGGGTTTTAAGTTATACCCTGAGGGCATGTAAGAACAATGTTGGCACAATTTATTATTTATCATTTTTTTTTCCTTTACAGCAGGGCACTTCGTATCGAAGAAGTTGTCGTCGAAACTTCGATTAGGGCTTATGCAATTGGAAATTGGAGTGGCTTGTGCCCTTTTTAATAGTTGAAAGAGATTGGAAGGCATTTAACACCCCTTCCACGCCCACCATTTCCCGATACACATCCAATCAAAATTTTGAGATAGCCATTTTGTTCAGCATAGTTGATTTCCAGATAGAAATCATGTTTTTGAGGAGGACACTCCCCCACAGTCTTCAGGGCAAGGATTGTAAGTTATGCCCTGGGGGCATCTAAGGTTTTTTTTATAGAAGCTGTTGTCACAGAAAATTCAGAAAAGGCTCATTCGATTGGAAATTAAAAGGCCTTGCCCTTTTTAATAGTCGAAAGTGATTGAACGGAAACTAGCCGCCCCCCCCCCCCCTACGCCCATCATTCCTCCAAACACATCGAATCAAAATTTTGAGATAGCCATTTTGTTCAGCATAGTTGATTTCCATATAGAAAATATGTTTTTGAGGAGGACACTCCCCCACAACCCTCAGGGGGGGGGGGGTTTAAGTTATGCCCTGAGGGAATATAAGAACAATGTTGGCACAATGTATTATTTATTATTTTTTCCTTTAGAGCAGGGCACTTCGTATTGAAGAAATTGTCATAGAAACTTCCAAAAGGGCTCATTCAATTGGAAATTGGAGTGGCTTGTGCCCTTTTTAATAGTCGAAAGTGATTGGAAGGCAACTAACACCCCTTCCACGCCCACCATTTCCCGAAACACATCCAATCAAAATTTTGAGATAGTCATTTTGTTCAGCATAGTTGATTTCCAGATAAAAATTATGTTTTTGAGGAGAACACTTCCCCACAGCCTTCAGGGCAAGGGTTGTAAGTTATACCCTGGGGGCATATAAGGTTTCTATAGAAGGCGTTGTCGTAGAAACTTCAAAAAAGGCTCATTCGATTAGAAATTCAAAGGGTTAGTGCCGTTTTTAATAGTCCAAAGTGATTGGAGGGTAACTAGCCCTCCCCCCCCACGCCCATCATTTCCCCAAACACATCCAATCAAAATTTCTAGATAGCCATTTTGTTCAGCGTAGTCGATTTCCAGATAGAAAATATGTTTTTGAGGAGGACACTCCCCCACAACCCTCGGGGTAAGGGTTTTAAGTTATGCCGTGAGGGAAAATGAGAACGATCTTGGCACAATGTATTATTTATTATTTTTTCCCTTTAGAGCTGGGCACTTCGTATCAAAGAAGTTGTCGTAGAAACTTCGAATAGGGCTCATTCAATTGGAAATTGGAGTGGCTTGTGCCCTTTTTAATAGTCGAAACTGATTGGAAGGCAACTAACACCCCTTCCACGCCCACCATTTCCCGAAACATCCAATCAAAATTTTGAGATAGCCATTTTGTTCAGTGTAGTTGATTTCCAGATAGAAATTATTTTTTTGAGGAGGACACTCCCCCAGAGCCTTCAGGGCAAGGATTTTAAGTTATGCCCTGGGGGCATATAAGGTTTCTATAGAAGGTGCTGTCGTAGAAACTTCAAAAAAGGCTCATTCGATTGCAAATTCATTGGGCTAGTGCCCTTTTTAATAGTCGAAAGTGATTGGAGGGCAACTAGCCCCCCCCCCACGCCCATCATTCCCCCAAACACATCCAGTCAAAATTTTGATATTGCCATTTTGTTTGAAATTTTGTCAAAATTTTGAGCCCACAGGGCAAAGGTTGTAAGTTATACCCTGGGGGCATATAAGGTTTTTATAGATAGAGTTGTCGTAAAAACTTCAAATGGGGCTCATTCAATTGGAAATTGAGAGGACTAGTGCCCGATTTAATAGTTGAAAGTGATTGGAGGGTAACTAACCCTCCTCTCACGTCCATCATTCCCCCAAACACATCCAATCAAAATTTTCAGATAGCCATTTTGTTCAACGTTGCCGAAAGTTTTAGAAATTAGGTCTTTGAGGATGACACCCTCCCCAGCTCTCTTTTAGGGGGTTATAAGTTATGCCCTGGGGGGTATATAAGGTTTTTATTGAAAGTGTTGTCGTAAAAACTTCCAAAGGGCTCATTTGTTTGGAAATTGAAAGGGCTAGTGCCTTTTTTAATAGTTGAAAGCTATTGGAGAGCGACTAATACCCCTCTCATGCCCACCATTTTCTCAGACACGTCCAATCAAAATTTTGAGATAGCCATTTTGTTTAACTTAGTTGAAAGTTCTGGAAATTAGGTCTTAGAGGATGACAACCACCCTCACATCCCTTAGGGTAAGGGTTGTAATGTATGCCCTGGGGGCATATAAGGTGTTTATAAAAAGCGTTGTCGTAGAAACTCAAAAAGGGCTCATTCGATTGGAAATCGAAAGGCCTTGTGCCCTTTTTAACAGTCGAAAGTTATTGGAAGGCTTTACATTTTTATAGTAAAGATCGATGTGCGTATAATGTATTATTTTGTTGTTGTTGTTTAGACCAGGACACTTCATATCGAAAGAGTTGTCTAGGAACTTCGAAAAGGCTCATTCGACTGAAAATAGAAAGGGTGATGCCATTTTTAATAGTCAAAAGTGATTGGAGGGAAACTAATCCCCCTCCCACGCCCACCCTCCCATTTGCCTTTATGTTTAAAAACTAAATGTTGCCTTAAGATTAAATCAAAATGCACTCTGTGCATTAAATCCCAAGAACGACTGAGGGTATTATGTTCAAACTTTCGGGGCTACTTCTGCTCTTAAAATTTAACTAAAACAAAATAGCGTAAGTTTATCCAAGCTATCAAAGAAAGTAAACAGGTTTTTTTGCAAATGGTATCAAGTTTTCCATTTCAGGTCAACTAGAGGAGGTATGAAACTAAATTAAACACTACTATTTGTGTCCAGATTTTTAATAGGGTGTATGTTGTTAGAAATTGCTGGAAATTTTTCTCCAGCATACAAATAGCAGGCCCAACTATAAATTCTTAAAAAAACAAAAGGATTTAAAGTATTATTTTCTTTTTCTCTGAAAAGACTATGTCAATATAAAACGAGCAGAAATTAATTAAAAAAGAACTTTTTCACAAAATAAGTTTTTTAAAGAAAAGTAAAGAACTCGATTAAACAAAAAATTTGCAAAAATAAAATCAAATAATCTACCAAGCGTGAAACTACCACAAATCAGCATCGATAAATAAATGAAACCCAAAACAAGCAGAAATTACAATAAATAACCGAGTCAAACTCAAAACGAGCAGAAATTAACATAAGTTGGGCTCAAAACCCCTATGCCTTCCCAAGGCCAGAATATAATTTGCACTCTACTGAAAAAAATACAAATGATTGTGGATTGTCAGTTTAATATACATATACTGATATTTAGTAATCAAACAATTAATATTATTTGATTTATTAAAGCTATAAATTAAAAACATTTGTTTTTAGACTCAATAATAAGAGAGTTAAGTGCTGCATTAAATTCGTCTTGGGAAAAGGGTATCAACAGCACACTTTTATGTAAAAAGTGTGAGGCAGGGTACAAAATAGAGGTTGAATCGAATGAGAACCTGAGTGGTCATCTTTATAGATGCCTTTAGAAATTTTTGCTTTCTTTTTATCTGATACAAGTGAAGAACCGTCGTGGATGATATATTTAGTCGTCATTAGGCCGCCTACCACCATTGAGTTGGCTGATAAACTGATGAATCTTTGAAATTGGGGGTCTAAAGCTAATACTTGAGCTGAAATTGGACCATGTGGACTGTTTAGCTTTCTTGCATACCAGTTTTACTTTGACACATGTCTGCCTATATGAGATTGTTGTTGATGGGTTCTTTTGAAACATTTTATGAGCCTTTCTTTTTGCCTGAACTGCATCCCTGCACTCTTTGTTTCACCAGTTCTTGGGTCTCTTGGAGCCCTTATATAAATTTGACTTAGTCATGGGTGTGGTATATTTAGTTGCCTGTAACAGGACGGTTTTCAAGTTTGTCTCAATCACATTAATATCAGAAATAGTTGAGACAAAGGAAAAATCTACTTCCTTTAGTATCTCCCAAAACAGGGAGCAATTGCCTTTAGAGTTATTAAATGTTTGTATGTGGGGTTTGGAAGAATAGTATGAATCTTAAATTGATGTATTACAGAGTGATCTGATTGCAGTGAGGTGATCTTTACCATCTGGACTTGATCATAATATAAAGATGGGCCAAGTAGCAAGTCAATGGTTGAGAAAGCATTGGATGTAATATTATACCAGGTCTGGGAATGGAAAGGAGTGAAAAGCAGAGTATATGGAAAATTAGACACAATATTCTCTATGCCTCTTACTGCTCTGTTGTTACAGGCAGTTTGCAAAACCTACCACACAATACACTTAAAAGAAAAATCAATAAAATACTTTTCCAAAAAGGATATTTAAAGCTTTAATTCTGTTCACTGAGAAAATAAAGGATATCAATAATACAATTTTTTTCCAAACATCTGGGATCTAAACATTATCTTGGATAAAAAAAAAATTGAGTCAAATCCACTTTTATGCTTTTTTTTGGTTGGGCCACTTAAAGACTACATTTTTGAATAAATCTAAAAAAATATCAAATTCCTTGTGATTTGTGCTCAAATCTATTGTTCTGATAGGTAAACACCCCCCCCCCACGATCCCCCAGGGCTTTAAGTAATTCAAGTTGCTTATTGTTAACATAAAAGGTTTTTATGCAAGGATATCATATAATTTTTGCAGAAGCTCATTCTATTTGAAATCAGTAGCTCTGATAGCCTTTTTAAGAGTCATAAGTGATGGGAGGGCAACCAACCCCCCTCCTCCCAATGTCCTTTTCCCCCATATGCATCCAGTCAAAATTTGAGATAGCCATTTTGTTCAAAATAGTCTTAAGGTCTAATAACCATGCCTCCAGGTTTGACAACCCCCCTTCCAGCCCCGGGACAACAGTTGCAACCTATGCAAGTTGCCAATTGTTAAGATATAAGGTTTTTACTGGAAGGTTGGTTGTATAAAATTTAGAGGGGGTCCATTCCATTGAAAATCAAAAGTTTCAGTGCCCTTTTCAAGATTCAAAAGTGATTCAAGGCCAAACACATTCCTCCCACTCCCTTTTTCACCCAAATGCATCCAGTCAATATTTTGAGATAGCCATTCTATTTAAAATAGTCCAAAGGTTAATTAGGCTAACTATGTGTCTAGGGCTGACACCCCCTCCTCCTGTAACCTGTTGTGCAAGGGTCGTATTGTTTAATGCTATTGCTCTGCTGCACAAATTGTATGTTGTGCTGTTTTGGAGAATTTTTACTTGCACAGATGTTAAGCAAATTAGATTATGCTATTACCAATTTTTCAAAATATCTCCTTTGGCTTCCACCCTGGACCCAAAACTTATTTTGTCCAATTGTTGTAACATAACTGATCCATGTACTGCTGTCTAAACAAGTATTCTGAATTTTAAAGATAAACTGTCACACGAATGGCACTATATCTTGCAGCAGTAACATAATAGCCACATTAGAAAGTAAATGTTTATGTTCATACTTGTTGTCTTAGATGTCTTTTTCATTCTGGCTTCTTTTGTATATTTTCTCTTGTTCTATTTTGTGACATGTCTAATTGCTGTCTTTAACGCTTCATTATTTTGCTTTCTTTTTTTTCACTCATAAATACATGAATAAAAGTAAATAAAACCTTAGAGGCAACAATTAAAGTATGAAGTTTATCTTCTTATTTTTTGTATAATTGGTTTCCAAATGAATGCAATATAAAACAAAAACTAGACAATACCATCCAAGGGTTTATTTTGGCCCTGAATTCATTGCTGAAAGTTTTTTTCGTGTAACTCAAGTACTTTTCAATAATGTAAGAAGCCCATAAACTAGGATATTACTGGCTAATTATCAGAACTTATCAAATGCTGAGTAAAGGAAAGTCTTGTCAAGTACCCACACTTCAACACAATGATTATAAAAGGATAGTGCCCTCTCGAGGGAGAAAGAGTAGATATATGTACTTAAAAATACCTTCTAGGCAGTTTTCAGCTCAGGACCCTGTCCTAGGAATTTCATGTTCCCAACACAAATACTTTCCAAGATCAACAAAAGCCCCTAATCTAAAATTTTATCCAACTTTGGCTTCCATATGCCTAAAATGGATAAAAACGAATAAATGGATAAAATGTTTTATCAATTTACTAGCTTTAAGATAGTGATTAGGATATTGCTTTGCAGCCACCAAAGAATGTGGAATCTATTTTCTTATTATCAAGGCTACACGCCCTCCCCCCTCCTTCTGGTAGATCTTTTCTATGTGTCTCAAACCTTCTATTTGGACTTTCCCATATTGTAAAAGTTAGTTTCCTGAAGGCATACTTGGTCTACTTCATGTCAAAAAGTACATGGTATTATCTCCTTAGGTTTCATGTTGCTAAGTTCTATTGTAGTATAGTTATTTTAGAGGGGTTCATTTTAGTTATCCAACATACTTGTTGAGAATTGCAGTTCCGATTACTTCTGTCAAAGTTGCAGTTACAAGTAGTTGCAGTCATAGTTGCAAGTTGTTGTGGTCACAATCAGTTGTTGCAGTCACTAGTTGTTGGATTCACAAGCAGTCACATTTGCAAGTATTTGCAGTTACAAGTAGTCACAGTTGCCGTTGAAAGTAGTCGCAGTCACAAGTAGTAACTAATATTCAAAGTTGCAGTCACGAGTAGGGTAAAGGTGCCGATGATTCGACAGTTTTTGTAAAAAACCAGTTTTTCTACTCTAGAAGTCTTAATTTAAAGACTTTCGGTTTGAAAAGGGTTTCAGTATGTAGGAAAAACATCTAGGAATCTAACTGTTTGATGAGAAGTTTTGTCTGGAAAGGGTACAGCACTCCAATTTTCTGAAATTAGAGCATTTTCACCTACAAATTCGACACAACAAAAAAGTTACCTGTTTTCGACGCAAGTCGGAACCCAATTCGACACCCGTATTGGGTGTCGAACCGATGATTCGACAGTTTTTGTAAAAAAACAGTTTTTCTACTCTAGAAGTCTTAATTTAAAGACTTTCGGTTTGAAAAGGGTTTCAGTATGTAGGAAAAACATCTAGGAATCTAACTGTTTGATGAGAAGTTTTGTCTGGAAAGGGTACAGCACTCCAATTTTCTGAAATTAGAGCATTTTCACCTACAAATTCGACAAAACAAAAAAGTTACCTGTTTTCTACGCAAGTCGGAACCCAATTCGACACCCGTCTAAATACTTGGGGAATACTTGTGGGCGTAACCTGGTCTATTTGACACGTATATTCTTGTTTCTTTGTTTTTCTCCAACTTCATTTAATGTATA
The DNA here is from genome assembly GCA_027921565.1 of Artemia sinica. Classification (NCBI taxonomy): domain Eukaryota; kingdom Metazoa; phylum Arthropoda; class Branchiopoda; order Anostraca; family Artemiidae; genus Artemia; species Artemia sinica. The sequence goes on from CM051258.1 coordinate 11,799,852, forward strand.
AAAGTATAAAAGACTATGCAAAAAGTAGAAGTAATAAAACTAACAAAATCGTTTCAAGTATGTAGTATTTGGTATAACAAAATCGGTACAACAAATTTTAATATACATTATTAAATACAAATAGTATTTAGTATAACAAATTTAGTATAACAGAATTGTTTCACTAGCATTTCGGAAGGGATAGGGTCTAGGAAAACGGGAGTGGATTTCAAGAAATTTAAGAAGTTTATTTGATTTAGTGGATTTTATTTTCATATGCAGATTCTTAGTTTCATCCAAAACATAGGCCTACGCGTCATTTCGTATAAGATTTTGTATTCGATGAAATTTGTATTTTTTATTCGGATGAAGGATAAATAAGGGTATAATCTAAAAAACTCTGGGGGGGGGCAAAATCAGGCCGGGGGGGGGGGGGGGGAGGGAACGAGGTCTGGGGGGGGGCAACTGCCCCCCCTGCCCCATAGCAATTTACGCCCCTGCATGGTATGAGGCCAAGCGGCAGTTCCTCAGATGATGGAAAAATCCAGTGTCTGTAAGTAAAACTTCAAAGTTTAAAAAAAAAACCTTTTGTTTAAATGTTCTTTCATCTGAAATATTATTAGAAATAATAATCATCAAAATCTCTCATTGCGCAGAAAGCACCCGTAAATTCGACAGCTATGGTGCCTATGGTTTCGTCAGTGGATCCTGGAATTTCGACACCTATTATTTCTCATCTGTTTTACATGTTCAGTGAAGTTTCGACAAAGTCACGTATATTTCGACAGGGCCTGTTGCTGTCTGTCCAAAATTTCGACAAGGTTACTACGAAATATTCGCCAAAGAAATAAATCCCTTGATAGAAGCCGATATTTACGCTTGAATGCGGCTGAAGGAACATTTTTAGTCCGCCTGGTATTCCACTACATCGAACAAGAATTTTCGACACTTGGAACCTAGTTTTGACAATGCAATTTCCGTCGCCATTTTCATTTAATTTTATCAAGAAAAAGCTAATGTGGCTACATTTCAGAGAAGATCAGATGTATCTCGACACATTGGCGCTTATCCCAACTTTTTCTTGCAATAAATAACCAAGTAATGACAGTTTGAACATTACATACCTGAAAAATTGTCGGGAGCTCCTTTCGTGTCGAAAACAGGAAACTGACCGAATTGAATGATCTTTTCTTATCTGGGTGTACCGGATATAGTGTCCACGTTTCGCACCGTCGAAATATAACGACGGCTCCAAGAGATGGCGCTCTAAGTCACGGCTAAGCAGAGCTATTCCGTTTTGAAGGAAAATTTCGACAGTGGTTCCGAAATTGCACTGTTGAATCATCGGTGCCTTTACCCTAGTTGCATTAGTAGTAGCCCCAAAAGTTTCAGCATAATACCTTCAGCAATTCATGAGATTTTACTGATACATCCTTTTGACAACCTGAAGGCACATAGTGCCTTTTGATTTTTGTTTTTATCCCCATAAGCTTTCCCTGAAAGTGTCAACTTAATACCCTATTCTGCCATTTTGACAACCTTGGTGCACTTATACTCTTATAATCTTGTTCTACAGTACTAGTAGTAGTAGTAGTAGTAGCTTTGAAAGTTTCAGCCTAATCCCCTCATCTGTTTGTGAAATATTGCTAATACGCCCTTTTGACAACATGCATGCACCTAGTGCCTTTTAGTTTAGATTCTCACCCCCTTAACTTTCCCTGAAGATTTCCACTTAAACAGTGGGGTTTATGTCCACCTCTGAACTAAATAAAATAAAAACGAATTCTTAGTCTAGTACATTCATATAATTTCTATTCGTTTGGTTTGGAGAGTTTTTTTTTTCAGTTCAATTGACCCCCGCCCTTCCTAATGCCTGGGTATAGCCAGAGACTAAACAGTAAGTTTGCTCATTGTGTTGTTGTCATTTTTTTTTTTTCAATTGAACATTCATATGGTTTATAACCGTATCCTGGTAAGAAATAACGTTGAAAAATAATTTAAAAGTCAGAAAACTGAGCGTTTATTCATACATCTGTGTATATGGGGGGACTGGTACTCAATTGAATCAGAAGTAACTCTTAAAATCCTATGCAACAGACATTTTCTGAATTGTATCAGGTAAGAATTTTGACACAATTGTAATTATCTATACTCACAAAAATATCTTTTTTCATCTGTATTTTTATATTATTATGAATCGTTTCACTTAATTAAAATTAGTTCTAAGCAAAAGCAGAAATCACTTAGTTTGCAGTATTTTTTCTAAAAAGTTCACTCTATAAGCTGAAATGTGACTACTTAGACTCTAGGCTGGACTGTTTAATTTAGAGAAATTTCTAAAAATCCAAGATTTAGAGAACTCTAATTTAGAACATCCAACTGAGAGTTGTCCTTTTAAAGATGGACATAAGAAAAATTTAGAACTCATCAGAAAGGAAAAGAAATTAAAAAAAGAAGCCTTCAAAGCTTCACTTTCAACTTTGCCCTCAACCTGTGAGTATAATTTCAAATGATTACAAACACATCTGGAGATATACAAAAATGGGGGAGGAGTGGGCTATTCGCTTCTATGTTACATCAGTAGGCTCTTTTCTTTATTTTGACGCAAATGTAATCTTTTCTAGTTCGAAAAACCTCCTACTCCAATACCATGGAAGGCTATAGTCTTTGCTACAATTCTTTTTGTTGCTGGTACCATATCGTTAATAGTTGGCTCTCTTTTAGTCTCAGATCAGATTGATATGAAGGTAAGGTCTAGTATATCTTTATTTTTCAAATTGAATCTGTGTGTTATTCACTATTTTTTCTTTCTTTTCATATTTTTCTGTATTTTCCTTTCTTTAATTTATTTTCTGTTACACGTAAATTAATTATTCAGTCTTTTTTTAAAAGGCTTAGAATCATTTTTGGCAATTAATCTTTACTGAAGCTGATGGGGCTGTATATGGCTTAGGCACAGAGTTTATCATAAGATGAATAAGAGAGTATTTCAAACAACCAAGGGTCAAAACGTAGATAAACCTCGTTTTTCTGTGCTTCTTCAAACAATTAAGAGGATAACACAATAAGGGACAATAACAGGCAGTGAACTGCAGATGAAAACTAACTTAATATTTTGGTGGTATTATTAAAAGTCGTCTTCAGTGAAACAAAAAGTGGAATAAACATAAAATTCAACTTGCAATAAAAATCCTCGTTTTTATTATAAGTTGAGTTTTAGTTTCATTTTACTTTTTTGTCTCAATGAAGACGGCTATTAGTTATGCAGCCGAGATATCCATTTAGTTTTCTTCTGCAATTCATTGTCATAAAAAAATTCTTAATTGTCTTGTCTTTTTTATTTTTTGTCTGACCGAAAGGTAGTCCTTTTCATTATATATATGTATTTCTAAAAGAAATTTTCTAAAATTCTGATGACATATTGCTAGTCTCAGATAATTTTAATGCTACGACTGTTTTTACATGGGGTCTTTCAAGAATTTATCAGGAGAAGGAGGCCGGAATTATGTTACAAGTTTTTGAGACCATCCCAGCTGTCACATTTTGGGGTGACAGACTTGATGCCCATAAAAAAAGCCAGCAGCTGAAACATCAACAATTGCTGACGTACCATCATCATTTCATCAACAATTGCTGATGTGGACTACCCTGTGTATCATCAGTGACTCTGAAAGATAAAAATACCTGCAGTGTTTCTTCTGCTCTGTTCGAATTTGCTCCAAAAGGTTATTTTTTCTTCTTTTTTGAGCAGTGAAGACGACCTGGCGGGGGTCCTTGCCGAAATATCTGCTCTTGTCATTTTCGCTTCTTTTTTGTCCACTGGCTCACATTAGCATCATCTTCTCGTAGTGTTGTGAAATTACCATAAAATACAAAAAATTGGTGAGTAAAATTGGTAAAATAAGGTACTCTCCAGGAAATAAAGGGTAAAATTGATGTTTTAGAGTTGCCTTGTAGCTACAAGAGCGATTGGGCATTTCTTTTTAAGCATCACTTACAGCTTTTAATGCAATTTTTTGATGATTTTGATTTTCCTGGGCTTGAAAAAGCTAATGCCCCTTCATCTAGGGTTTCGTAAATTTAATTAACTGTGTAGTTTATCCCTCTGGTAATCTTGTGCCTAGGGTAATACCTCAGCAATTGGACAGTGTCCAATTGTCTGAAAAAAATAAATTAAGGTTACCATTATTTGGGAGTAAAATTATATTAGTTATTTTTTCTATACTTAAGCTTAAGAAATGTTACCCTTACAGTCCTGCATATTTGAATAACCGCATTCAGCAACATTCCTCGTATTATATACATGTTATTTTTTACTTACTTAAAAAAGTACCGAATAAAATAAAAAAAAAGGTTTGCAACACTTTGATGACTTTGACTAACTAAGCACTGGATCATAAGAGCGGAATATTCAGTCACTTTCACAGTCATTAAGACTATCTTCAACAGGTTTTGCCTGCAAATCTAGCTCCTCTTTTTCAGACTTAGATTCTGATTCAGGTAACCGTGCCTGTTCCGAAGCCCCTCCCCAAGCAAAGGTCCTGGATATGACCCTGAGGATTATATGTCAATTTCTACCTCCACCATCCCATCGTCTCTCCCTTAGATCTAATTTCGCATTTATCTGAAGATTCTTTCAAAACAACCGCTGAAACACAAGGGCTGTTCAACTAGAACAAGAATTTTTTTAGACATTGTAGTCAGTAACAACTCATTCGGTAGCAATTCTTTGAAAAGCAGTCTAAATCTTAGAAAAGGGGACTGGAACTTTCTATTTCCAATTGACTGAGCCCCCTTCAAAGCTTATTCGACCACCCCTTCCACATGAAGTGGCTCTGGGACAAAATAAACGAACAAATATTAATACATTGAACCCTTATGGGTCTTTATCATAGGTAATGCAATCCGACTTCCCCTGACTTAAACAGGAGAGTAGAAATTTCAATTTCCTTTCTGACGAAAATCTGGAATTATCCAAGGGGAAAATAGTGGGCAATTTTTCGCGGAGGAGGGGATATTCCATGGGGGGCATTTTCTGGGGGGCGGGGTAAACGTCGGCTTCCGGAGAAAAGACGGCATGAATACAAGATTTCTCTGAGATGTGAAATTTAAAATTAAAATTAGGGTATTGATATTGCTTTGGCCCTCAACATTTTTGAAAATCCAGATCATGTAGCTCTTTTTTGATGAGGCAACTTCAATATTTGAAGTGAATGGCTTCCCACATTTCTTTTAGGAAGGCAATTGAAATTAAGAAAAATTTATAAATAGAGACCTTGCTTTAAATAGAGATAGCGGAGATATTCGTATAAACCCAACTTACTATAACTTACAATTAAAGGATTCAAATAACATTTTTCTTAAGTTTAAGTTAAGATCATCTGACCACACTTTAAATGAGAATGAGGTCAGTAGGCAAGCTAAGTCAATCAGTAAGCAGATAATTCTCGCCCAATCTAATTGGTGAAAAGTCTTTCATTTATTCCGGCTTGATTTTTTGGTTTGTTTGATTCGGTCTTTCTTCTGCTCAGTTAGAGTTAATTCAACAGGTTAGTCCTTTCTTTTTTTGAGCACTGAAGACGGCTGGGCAGAAGCTCCTGACCAAATATCTACCTCTATCATTTTCGCTTCGTTTTTGTCTGCTGGCTGACATTATCCTCATTTTTTTCGGTTATTTAGTTTTTATTATTTTTTCCTTGTTTATCATATGTCAATCCTGCTTGTAGTCCTTTCTGTCTTTAACAGTTCACAGAACTAATTTAATTTTATTGCAGCTAATATTTCACCATTTTTAAATTATAATTACCTGTACTATAATACACTTTATCGTTCTGATAACAAGAGACCTAACTGAGACAACGCAGGCAGTTGCTGCTTTTCAACGCAGGCAGTTGCTGGAGGTGAATTACCCTCTACCAATAGCAAGATAAGTGATACATGATCAGGTTCAGTGAATATTGACTGAAGTGACACCCAAGCAAGCTAGTGATTACAAAAGGCACATAACAATCGATTGATACGAACGCATAAAACCTATTGGTCGAACGTGTCAAACCCCAAACAACAACAACAACTCAGACAAACCGCCTTTTAAACCAGGGAACACAGCTATACACAAAAAAATCATATTCAATCCTTTTTCTGTCAGCCTCTTCGCGCTTTTGTGCTCTGAGAATTGCAAGGCGTCATAAAATATGTCAGTAAAATATGTAAAATACCGATAAAACACGTGAATTACGTAAAATAAATAAAATACTAATTCTACGGGGGTCTGTAAAATTATGGTAAAATATGTAAAACACCCAATTTTACCGTAACCAATTTTATAAGTTACAACATTATTTTCTCGGCTATTTAATTATATTATTTCCTTTCTTGGTTGTCATACGCTCTGAAATATTTTTTATTTTTTGGAAACTCAGGTCATACAAGGATTTTTTTTTTTACCCTGAGTAAACAGAGGACCCAAGTAGGGCCTTGGAGTCTGAACCCTGCATGTTTGTGCTGCATAAGACTGGTCCTTCAAAGTCTTAGAAAAGCTTTGCTTAAAATAATTGTGTTTTAAGAACGTCCTAATTGCTTCTTATTTCAATGCATTTAAATAACTTCATTTTCAAAATAAAAATTTCCACTTGCTTTATTTTGATAATTGTTCATACTCTGTGAAATTGCTGTCATTTAATTTGTAGCGTATCTTTTGCACCACTTCAACTGCCTTTTTTATGAAGGCACACCATTTCTTATGAATCTACCCACCTAACAAAAAGGGAGGGGACGTTTAGGGATAAAAAGGTAGGAACAAGATGGCAGAAAATGTTTCCTCCAAAAATAACTTATTTGGTTGTCTATTTCACGAAAATACTACAGTATTTTCTAGTTTTTATGGACCTATGGACCATGGACCTGACTTATTAAGAAATTTATCCATGTTTTAACTATCAGTACCGGTAACTCAAAATTACCCCATGTTCAACACACTCATTGCATTATATATATATATATATATATAT